>NQMI01000001.1:1291617-1343525 GCA_002270565.1 Stenocarpella maydis
GATAGCCTGATTTCTGAAGTTTGTATGTACTTAATTTGGGCATTGCTAGGGCTATGGTTGGCTAGTTGCTTGGAACCAAAGATGGTGTGTTGGAAGGGCGAATTTTCCGGCATTTGCAAATTTGCACCAGAGCCTACCGCAGCGTGCCCAGGGGTGAGACGACGTCGGAGGGTATATAAGGAGGGCTTACAGAAGCCCAACTTAATTCAATACAAAGTTGTCCAGACCATTATCAATCATCCCAATTCGCCTCAGAGCACCATACTGCGACCCTGCCGAAACACACACACGCTGAACTGAATGCTATTTTATAGCACAAATTCATCAGAGTATCTTCTATATCTACTAATTAGATACTATAATAGAATAACTTAGAAGAATATTCCTTATTGCTTCTAATATTACAACTATACTAAATAACTTATAATAATCTAAAGCTTTGTTTAAAGAATAAATAATTCCTTCTCTATATTAATCTTACTTAAATAATAAATAGTTAACTAAAGAATAATCAGCCTAAGTATCTTAAAATAATACTAAGATAAATAAAATTTATAAAATAAGGCTATAGAGTTTCCATTATGGGACTTCTAGGCCTATATATATTTACTATATTATAAAGACTTAAGTATAAATTATAAGAATAGTTTACCTTAAAAAAATGAAAATAAGATATAATTCTAATAATAAAACCTTTCAAATTAATTAGATTAACTAAAGCAGAATGCTTATTAATTCTATAAGAATAAGGCTTATCAAACTAACTCTGTAATATTTGGAAAAATAGAGCTAAAAACTAAGAAATAAAAGGATCTTTTAATAAATATATAAAGGAAATTAAATAAGAAACTTATAACAGGCTTTACAATATAAATATATTAAAGGAAGAAAATAATATTATGATCTTAATAAAAATAGAAACTAGTAATTAATTATAAGTAGGCTAAAAGCTTATTTAATTAAATTAGTAGGCTAAAAGGAAGCAGTATATATAAGTATAAATTAATATATAATCTAATATTAAGTAACCTAGAGTAATTATAATAATAATTACTACTAGCGCTTTTATACTAATGCATAATAAGAATAATACTTATTCTAAATGCTCCCTTATACTATATTACTAGGTGCAACTAGCGCTCTTAATGCTTCAGGGTAGAGAAATTGAATATATAAACTCACATTTATTACCAGTAAATAGTATAGCTTAAGATAGCTCTTTAGCAGTTAATCTAAGTATTTATCCAGGAATAGCTTTAACAGCTTTTAATCACTAGTATTATATTGCTCAGAATGATTCCACCTTGAACGCCCCCTTAAACACAAACCCGCTCACTAGGTTTATTAGCTAAGAACCAGCTATGATCGTCACACTGGCTATCTTAGGCTTCCTAATAGCGCTCTTATATGGGTCTTTAGCATTGTTCTTAGATATATTGCTATTTTTAGAGTATATAGGCAGGGAAGAATGATTGTTAATATTACCTCTTTAAAAGGGGTTGCTACTATAGAAACTACTTAATAGTACACCCATTAGATAACTTATTAGGCCCTTGAGTTATCTTAATAGGTCTCTAGTAAGGGTATTAATCTTCTCTTAACTTAATAATAAGTGTCTGCTAGGCTAGAATATCCCTACTTTTGCTAATAGTAATGAATTGAATTAAGGAGATAAAATAAACTATAAATATAGTTAGTAAGTATTAAATGAGATAAAGAGGATAATGTTATGATCACACCAAACCTTTATAGGGTTCAGTAGGTAACCTATAGGGTTTATATTAGCAGAGCGGCACAGAAGCAGCACATAACTAAATTACAATATACAAAGACACTATTCACGAAAAGGGTATAATCAGAAGTTATAACGCTATCCAATTAGTAAAACTAAATACTTAGATTAATAACTAAAGAGTCTATTCTATAAGAGCTATCTACTATAGTAATAACCATATCCTTATATATTCCAACTGTTCATTCATAATTAACCGAATCAATAGTAATCCTATTAATTAAATATTACTCAATAGAATCAATAGTAATTCCATTAGTTATAATAAGTCCCTAAACCTAACCCTAGTTATCCAGTATATCACTATTAAACTCAGGCGGGAAAACGTTCCTAGGTCTCCAATGTAGCTGCCTGGGATTATCTTCTACAATAATTAGCAGCTAATAGATGCATATTTATAATACTATCTCCCTTCTTACTTTCTTTATCCTTAAAGGTTTTCCTATAAGTATCTTAAGTTCATCCTTATCTCTATTCATGCCTTCCTAATTCATTATATCAGATAGAGTTACAAAATCTCATCCAGTAAAGTTATTTTCTATTACTAAGCATAAAACTACTATCTTAGCTGCTATTACTTTAAGGGGCAGCATTACTTCCAAACCTTATTCTTACTATAAAGAATACAATCTAGCTAAGACCTATAAGGTTACTAATTTAGAGTATACTCGCTATTAAACCTATATTTATCTTAATCTATTAAACTATAATATGTAGAATCTTACCCCTAACCAACTAAACAAGGTTACTTAGAAATATTACCTATTAGCAGCAGAGCTAGAAGCTATTAAAGAAGAGGTTTAATAGTTAAATATAAAGATCCTATACCTTTGCAAGTAGAAGCAAATATAGTACAATAAGATAATGCATATGGTTCATTAAGGCATTAAGATAGTAGAGCAGTTAGAATATATTAAGACGGAGGAAGCTAAAGTTAAGCATATGAAAACTACCAAGTAGTCCGCTAAGGCTATTAGTTAGCGCTCCACTAAGGAGGCTGGTAGGATGGTCATGCAGGAGATATGGTTGTACTCCAAGGGTAAAGTTGGTATTTTCAACTAGAGTTCTTTAATAAATAAGGGTATTACTTAATCCGAATTTGTAGGTACTAGTAACAATGGGGGTGCGCCTATAAGTAGCTCATTAGGTGCTTAAAGTCTATTACTAGGAATGGAGGTTCATATTATTTTATTCAACTAGTCTCAATTCCTGTTAGTTCTTTACTAACTCGTTACGTAGTATCCATCTATTCCTTGTTTTCTTTAACTAATAATCCTTAAGGTAGTTTACAGGTGTGACCAGTAGCCAGGGCATTAGTTCGCTATAGTTACTTATATATGGGGTTTGTAGCCGGGTTCCTGGTTTCTGAAGGTTGATCCGCTGCAGACCATATATAGTAGCGCTAGATTTCATTATAGCAGTATGTTAGGTTTACTGCTGGTTCCCATATATTTTCACTAGAATCATGGTCTTTCCATTTAATAAGGTACTCTATAATACCTTAGTATTTTTAGAATTTATAATTACTTTAACTTTATATTTCTTAATATACTTATTAATGGTATTAATTTATATCTCAAGTTTTATATTTTTAGGTGGTAATTCTGAAAATAAAATATAAAAGACTAGGTATTATCTTATCCCTTAGGGTAGTAAAAGTTTATAGTTAGTATTTAAGAGCTTCTTTGGAATTTTAAAGGAGGTAATTTTCTTATAGTTAAGTTTATTACTAAGATGTAATATTTTAATATTTTAATACATAAAATAAACTTTACCTCTCTTCTTAGGAATTAATCCCTTAATTCTTTTCTAGTTTATATATTTTAGTATTTATTTTTATATAGAAGAAAGTTCTTCCTAAATATCCTATTAGATTTATCTAATTCATATTACTTTTTATTCTACTAATTTTGCTAGTATAATATCTAGTAGTAACTTATCATATAGCTAAGGCTTATATCCATGAAGTATAAAGAAAGGTAACTATTTAGTTATACTAGAGGTTGCGCTATTATAAGCGAACTATACTAATAATAGTAATCTACCTTAGTTATCCTATAATTAATTAATATAATATTAAAGGTATTATTCTATAGTCTAATTGATTCATTTAGTTTAGTTATTTATTTTAATATACCATCATTAAGAGCGTATATTTCATTGTAAATTACTTTATTAGTAACTTCTAGAAGTTTAATATAAAGAGCTAATTTCTATCTAAGATGATTTTATATAGCATTCTATAATTACTTATAATAATCTATAAGGATATATACATAAGTTCTTCTACTATACTAGCTTCCTTATATAATATAAAGTATATATACTTGCTTAATCTACAAACCACTACTAGAATGCTATTATATATTACCCTAGTTAAGGGTTCTTATAAGAAAGGTAGCTTAATAATAAAGTTTAGACTAATAGATAACCATATAGTTATAGGTACTAGCAGGGGCTTTAATAGTCCATATAGTATATATCTAGAGGCCTTATTTTATTATATAAATTTAATTTACTAATAATGTTTTTAACGTTTTCCCCAAGGTTAGGGATCGAGTAGTTTTATTAAATCCTTTTAATAATTATTATAATTCCTTAGTAGCTATATACTAGTACTTTATATACTTCTTAAATTAACTTATTTCATTCCTTTAAATCTATAAAAGTCTTCTAAGTTTAGAAGTTAACTCTAATTATAGCATTAAGTTCTTAGTTGAGAATAAGGCTTCTATCTTTCTAAATCTTAAATACTATCCATTCTATAAGTAAAACTTTATCCTAATAGTTTAATCTTATATTAGATATATTTACTTTGGCATTCTTAATCTTATCCATATAAATAACCTTAATACTAAATTAGAATAAGAAATCTATATATTTAATTTATTATTTATTAAGACTCTTAATTATTATAAAGATTATAAGATTCTTATAATCTATATAGAGCTTAATCTATTTTTTAGCTATAATAAAGTAGCATTATCATTCTTAAAATATATATATTATTACTATACATTCCTTATCTAATATAGTATATCTAGTTTCTAGTCTACTCAATTTCTTACTAAAGTTTATAATAATATATATTCTCTCTTAATTATATTTTTAAGTAAGTTCTTTACTTATAGTATCATTTAAGATATCTATATAGACTTTCAATTCTTTTTAGGGTTGGCGTCTTCTAGTATAGGGTCTTTTATAATTTTATTCTTAAGTATCTAGAAAGCTTATTATTTTATTTCTATTTATTTAAATATAAGATTCTTCCATATAAAGTTTACAAAGGGTTTTGTAATATTACTATATTATATAATAAAGTATCTATAGAAGTTAATATATTTTAGGAATGCTCTAATATCTCTCATATTAGTTAGTTTTAGTTATTCTTTAATTACTCTAACTTTACTTTCTTATATTTTGATTTTTCTAATTTAATTATATATCTAAGGTAATTAACTTTCTAAGAGTGCTATTTATATTTCTCTAGTTCTATAAGAAGGTTTATATCTTAGAGCTTTTATAGTACTTTCTTAATATATTCCTTATAATCCTTAAGCTTTTCTAAGAAGATAAGAATATCATTAAGGTAGGTAATAATAAAGACACCTAGGTGCTTATATAGGGTATAATTAATTATTTCTTGAAATAAAGCTAGTATATTAATTAATCTAAAAGGTATAACTATTATCTTATAATATGTATAGTATATCTAAAATGCTATCTTTCATTCTTCTCTTTTTTTAATTTTAATAAGGTTATACTTATGCTTTATGTTAAGTACTACAACCTATTTTACTCCTTTAAGACAGTCTTCAAATTCTTGAATAAAAAGAAGAAAATATTAATTTTTAATTATAATATTATTTAACTATTAGTAGTTAATATAAAGTTATAGTTTATTATTCTTCTTTAGTATAAAGAGGATTAGGTATCCTACTAATAATTATAATAGTCTAATAAATCACTTCTTATGGTTTTCATTAAGGTATTCCCTAAGTACTTTAATATATTTCTTATTAAGTCTATAAATAAGTTTAAACTGTAGTATAATTCCTAGTTTAAAAGGTATCTTATTGTTATAAACCCGCCCCCATCGGCCGATGAGTACTGCAGAAGACAACCCCCGCAGGCCACGGAACCGCTCCCAAAAGGTTGCCCCGCTTAAGTTAGCAGTAAGCTACCCCACTAGGATTAGGGTTCAGGGCTTACTAAATAAGGGTAGACCGATAGGACCGCTAGTAATCCTAATAATTACAGGGGTTAACCGATAAAGCCATTACTGGTCTCAATAGTTCATCATTAAGAATATTAAAGAGTTAAAATATATAAGGATATAGTTATTACTATAATATATAGCTTTTATAGAATAGACTCTTTAGTTATTAATCTAAGTATTTAGTTTACCTATTAGATAGCCTTATAGCTAGTAATTATTATTAGTTAGAATTAATATTGCTTAATTACTATCTTGTAATATATTTTGAATATAAACCCTTAATTCCTTAGGCTTTAGGTAACTTAAAATCCTCTAATTATTATATTTTAAGAACTCTTATTTATATATTATAATATAGACTTTAAGTAATATTATATATAAATCCCTTTATAATGTTTGAACTTAAGAACCTCCTATAGGTAATGAATATATATCTTAATGATATTCTTATCTTCTTAGAAACCCTTAAAGAATATAAGGAATATATTAAATAAATTCTTTCGGAGCTTTAAGATACTAACCTTCTTATAAAATTAAAAAAAAATACAAATAGTATATATAAAAAGTTAACTACTTTAGATATATAATTAAATTAGGGATAATTAAAATATAAGAAGGAAAAGTTAAAGCTATTGAAGATTAGCTAATGCTTATAAATATTAAGGATATTAAAACATTTTTAGAATATATTGACTTCTACTAATAATTCATTATATAATGTAGTAATATTATAAAACTACTAATAAACCTTACTAAAAAGAATCTTACCTTTAGATGGATAGATATTAAATAGTAAGCCTTTTAGATATTTAAAGAAAAAGTTATAAAACACCCTATACTTAAAAAAATGGATTTAGAAAAAGAATTTAAATTTTATATAGATACCTTAGATAATGCTATAGGTAGAGAACTTACTTGAAAAGACGCTTAAGGAAGAATATATATTATTATAAACTTTAGTAAACAGTTTAATAAATTAGAAATCCAATATGCTATATTAGATAAAGAATTTATAGCTGTGGTATATATATTTTAGGAAAAGCGAAACTATCTTATTAAAGCTAAGAAATAGATTAAGCCCTATATAAACTATAAAAATCTTACTACCTTTATAATAACTAAAGACCTTAATAAGCAATAAATTAGATATATAGAATTCTTATTATAATTTAATATTAAGGTTATTTATATAGATAGAATTACGAATACTAGGGTAGATATACTTAGTAGAAGACCTAATTATTAAAATAAAGAGTTACCTATAGAATAGACAGTCTTTAAACCTTAAGAAGATAGAAGCCTTATTCTTAATTAAGAACTTAATATTATAATTAAAATTAACTCCTTAACTTCAAAGACCCCTACTATTCTAAAACAAATAAGATAAGTTAATTAAGGAAATATATAAAGTACTAGCATATAACTATTAAGGAATTATAGTAATAATGAAAAGAATTTAATAGAACTATTAGATCCTTAATCTTAAAAAGAAGGTTAAGGATATTATTAGTTGATATAACTTATATAATAAAAATAAAGCCTCCTAATATGCATTATATGAACTATTAAAGCCCCTATTAGTACTTATAACTATATAGTTATCCATTACTCTAGACTTTATAATCAAGCTACTACTCTTATAAGAACCCTTAACTAGAGTATTATATAATAGTATTCTAGTAGTGGTTTGCAGATTAAGCAAGTATATATACTTTATGCTACATAATGAAGCTAGTATAATAAAAGAACTTACATATATATTCCTATAAATTATTATAAGCAATTACAAAATGCTATAATAAATTATTTTATATAGAGATAAGGTCTTTATATTAAACTTTTAGAAATTATCAATAAAGTAGCTTGAAGTAAAATATAAACTATTAATGATAATATATCTATAAATAAATAGATAAATGGAATAAATTAACTAGACAGTAGAATAATACTTCTAATACTATATTAACTAAATATAGGATAATTAGGTTGAGCTGCTACTATTAGCATAATTTACCTATAATAGCACAACTACTAGCATAACTAAACAGTTACCTTTCTTTGCATTTTATAGGTATGAGCTATAAGTGTATTATGAATTGCTGCTAGATATAATACTAGTATAATTAGTCAAATAAAAATCAATATGAATTAAATAAATTTAGAAGGATATTTAAAAACAATTTTCTTTTATATAGGAATAAATAACAAAATATTTAAATTAGCAAAGAATTAAGGGATTAATTCTTAAGGAGGGAGATAAAGTCTATCTTTTTTAATAGAATATTAAAACTAAGCAACTCAGTAATAAACTTAACTATAAGAAAATTAGCCACTTCAAAACTTTATAGAAATAATCAAATACTAACTATAAATTATCTCTACTTAAGGGAATAAAATAATATAATAACTTCTATATTTTACTTTTAGAATTAGCACTTAGGAACATAAACCTTAAAATATAGATTGAAACTATTAATAAATATAATAAAGAATATAAGGTAGAATGAATCATAGATTTAAGGTAATATGGGAATATAATAGAATATTTTATCAAACGAAAAGGCTATAATATAAATAAAAATACCGGGGAATTAAAGGAAAACCTAATATCTTATAAAGGTAAGCTTTAGAAATATAATACAAAAACTATTATAAATTAATACGTTAAAGCTAGAAAACAGGTTAAACTTGAAACTGAGTATAACTAAGTATTATAATGAAACTAATGCTATACTAGAACCCGTATAGAATGAACACTAGTAAAATAAGATAATAACTAATTAGGACATCACCCAGGAAGATTGGCGGATAACCTATATGCCCCAACCTTAAGGTTACTAGATAGGCTACCTCTGACTTCCCTAATGACTAACTAAGCCACTCTAGAATCTTGCAATTACCAGTAAAATACACTCTAAGGACCATGGTTATTAGCTACTCTTTTTAAACCAGGACTTGAATACTAGTAATACTTAAGAAATACTTAAAGGAAGACTAATATTAATGCTATATTACCTTAGTGATTATTAGTTATAGGAAAATAGAATGATAAGAAGTGCAATATAACCAGTAAACTTAGGGAATAAATATAATTATAATTAGTTAAGATTATATACTTAAAATTTAATTCCTAGGAAACAAATTAATGATTAGATGGGCTACTTATAGGCGAACTCTTATTGTTATTAGTACCTATAAATTTAGACTAACTAATACCTTTATTTATTAAAGAACTCTAGTTAAAAATGCTAATATTGCCTTTGGAATGCAATAAAACCTCCTATAGTACTATCTCCCTAGCATCCTCTGTAGAACTCTGATGAGCAACTTTAGTGGATTGCTTAGTAATTTGTATATATGCTCGGCCTTAGCCTCCTCCTTCTCTATATGATTTAGCTTATTAATTATCTTAATACTATAGAGGTAATATAGGGCGTCTTGAAAATAGCATAAGATAAATAAGTTAGTATAATTAAACCTTAGGAAAAAATAGCGGTAGATAAGGATTTGCTTTATTCGGTTTTCTTGGAATAGTGAGGTACTTTAAAGACCTACGAATCCTTAACCCTATTAGATATAACAAATTAGAAAGGCATAATTAAAACCAAAAGAATGGATAAAAAACTTATAGGAGCACCTTTAGGGATAAAGGAAGCAAGAAGGGAGATAATATTATAAACCCGCACCTATTAGCTAATAACTACTGCAGAAGATAATCCCTACAGGCCACAGAACCGCTCCCAAAAGGTTGCCCCGCCTGAGTTAGTAGTAAGCTACCCCACTAGGGTTAGGGTTAAGGACCTATTAAATAAAGGTGGACCAATAGAACCGCTAGCAGCTCTGATAATTACAGGGGTAAACTGATAAAGCTATCGTAGGTCCCAATAGTCTATTATTAAGAATACTAAAGAGTTAGAATATATAAGGATATAGTTATTATTATAGTAGATAGCTTTCATAAAACAGACTCTTCAATTATCAATCTAAGCATTCAGTTTACCTACTAGATAGCCTTACAGCTAGTAATTATTATTAGTTAGAACGAATATTACTCAATTACCGCCTTGCAACATATTCCGAACATAAACTCTTAATCCCTTAGGCTTTAGGTAACTCGGAACCCTCTGATCATTACACTTATAATCCCATTATATATATTATAATACTAGTATATTACGTTTTTTCTAAAATACTTTCCTAAACTCATAATATTATCTTAGTATTCATACCAGTCTATCTGTATTCATCTCTATCTTTTCTTCTTTTAAGTAGAAAAGGTGTTACTATATTTATTATTAATATATAGTATATTAAGTAATTAGTTGGGGCTTCTAAGGGTCAGTTTATAGCAAATTATCATTTTATTTCTAAGAGTAACAATCTCCTAATTAACTTTAGCCTTTCTATAAGGTACTTAAGAGGTTCAATCCTTCTCTATTCTTCTTAAGCTAAATCTCCTGCTTGCTTATAGACGTATCCATAGGTCCATTTAAGTATATTATCTATTTACTATTCTTAATAATATAACTCCTTCTTATACTATTAATTACAACCTTCTTGTAGAGAATAGCATTATCCTAAAAGATCTAGCTAGTAGTCTAATTAACTGGAAAATTTATACTATATAGCTATAGAAGTCCTAAGATTAGTTCTTAATATACTATATCAATAATATTTAGAGTTATAAAAGTAGTATATCCTTAGATTAAGATAAGTAGATAATCAGCCTCTATATTAATTACCCTATTTCTATATCCTATTTCTATACCTTCCATAATACTAAGTCTATAGGGGTTTTCCTTCTAATACTATAAGATTTAATCTCTATTAATAATATTTAGTAATATAAAGTTATCCTAAGTACTACTATCCAATAGTATACTATATATTCTTCCCTTCATTTCTACTTTTAGAATAATATATATATAGCTTTTATAAGTTATATATAGGGATTAATAGTTCATAATTAACTATTATCCCTTTATAGGTAATTATTATCTTTTCCCTATTCTTATTATTCATATGCCAAGCATTACCATTACTAGTTGCATTATCATTCCATCTCTTTATACTAGAATAAGAGTTTCTTATCCAGGTAGATAGGACATTTAGTTAGCTTATACACCTATACTCTATTAAGTTCTTATAGGCATCTGAGTAGCAAATCTCCATTAAGTTTAAAGATTATATAAGCCTTAATCTTATTATAGCTAGCAATCTTCCAATATCTAAGTTCAAAGTACTCATATGTCTTTATAATAGGTCCTAAGTAGAACCTTCTAAGGAAGAAAGATTAACTAGCTTTTTCCTAAAAGTAAATATAATAAGCATACTAAATATATAAGATCTATAAGATCTTAGTATGCTTAGGGTGCTATAGCTAGAGATAGGCCTTATCTCTANAGAATCAATCTTTTTATACCCTATAAATTTATATTTATTAGATATATACATATGTACTATGAAACTATTTCTTATGCCCTCTTTTTCTGCCTCTCCTTTTTGGCACCCTTTATTCCCCTTATAACTCTCCTATTGCGTTAGGGGCTCCTCTTCTTGCCTTCCACACTCCTCTTGGGGTGGTTGCTTGATTAGGGCTCTAGCAGAACGTGTGCCTTTTTGTGTGTGTGGAGGTTTTGTCCTCTCGCTCTCCCCTCTGGGCCCATTTTCAATAGGAGGCTGGTATAATTCTTTTATAGCCTATACTAGGGGTATCCCTGTAATAGTAATTCTAGTTATACTAGTACTAGGCATAATAAGTTAGCACTTTTCTAGGTACTTTTTAGGATCTTCATTAGAGTTTCTATATTTATTATTATCTTATATAAGGTGTTTATTATTTTCTTAAATATCTTTTATAGTACTTGAGTAGTTTAAATTGCTATTATTTATTACTATATTATATAGTAGTCCTTATCTTCCTATTACTAACTATCTTTCCTACTAAGATTATTTGGGAAACTATCTAGAGGCTTCTTTTTCTAAAAGGTATAGTAAGCATTAGTTATTAAAGTAAGAGGTCTAGTTAAGGGCTTTATACTTAGGGCTAATATCTGCTGCTTTTTTAGGAATAATTAGTAAGTTATCTAGATCCTTAGGTTTACTCTTATTAAGGTGGATTAAATATTCTATATAGAGGTTAGGTTAATAAATGCAAGGTATCTTACTTTTTAGGTATACTAGGCATTTTGTATTAAGTAAATAGCTATATTATTTAAGTTATTCCTAGCATATAATTATATTAACCTATTGTTATCCTTCTAGGATAGGTTTTTATAGTTATTTTCTAGGCTAGTAGTATTCCCTAGAGAAGTATCCTAGCCTTTTATAAATATAGCACTTCTAATTATTATTAGGGCGTCATTATACCACATTAAGCTCCATAGGTCCTAAATGAGTACCATAAGCAGTACCTCATCATCATTACTAAGGGCTATAAAAGTTACCCTTATAATAATACTTCTTCCTATTATTAGGTTAATATTAGGGCTTTCATTAACTTCTAGGATTCTTATACTATTACTCCTACTATCATTTAAGTAGGCAATTATTAATGCATATAACTATAGCAATATATTTTGCAAGTTTCTTAAGCCTATCTACTTTGGAGAGCTTATCCTTTATATCTTCGTTAAGTCCTCTATAGAACTAGCTTATAAATACTTTATCACCCTAACTAATATAGGTAGTAAGCTGCTTAAAGTAAGTAATATACTTAGAAGCTAAGCCTTATTATCTAAGTTATATAAGCTAATATTTAGTAGCTTATTTCTTATCTAGGTTGCTAAAAGCATCTTTTAAAGCTTATTTGAAGTTATTATATTTTTTAAAGATAACTTTAGTATTATCATCCCAATCCTTCTCATTATTCTCTAAGTAGTCTCTAAGAGTAAGTTTAAACCAAGTAAGAGCATTTCCTTAAGCTAATATCTAGCAAAAATAATCTTATTATAATTAGTTATAAACTAAAGTATATAATACTTAAAGTATGCATAATACTAAGTAAGGAATCCCTAAACGGTTCCCTTATCTCCCTTATAAGGGCCAGGCTTATCCATTTTATAAGCCTTAGCTGACTAAACCATATAGAGACAATTAATTTCCTATTAAAGGGCTCCAATTTACAGGGCCATCTCTTAGGCACTCATAACCTAGGCCTATCCGTTATTAAAGGAGGTAATCAACATCATATCTTCATATTACTCAATCAGTTGCACACATGGCCATTCTAAACAAGAGTCATCAAAATATAATGATCATACCAAACCTTTATAGGGTTCAGTAGGTAACATATAGGGTTTATATTAGCAGAGCGGCACAAAGGCAGCACATAGCTAAGCTACAGTATATAAAGACACTATTCACAAAGAGGGTATAATCAGAAGCTATAAAGCTATCCAATTAGTAAAACTGAATACTTAGATTAACAACTAAAGAGTCTATTCTATAAAAGCTATCTACTATAATAATAACCATATTCATATATATATCCTAACTCCTTAGATAACTATATTGTCTATATTCATAATTACCATAATAGAATATATAGACTATGGACATAGTCCACATAGTCTGGTTGTTGATAGGTCCTGGGCCCTAACCCTAGAGTCCACTAACTCCATCAAGTGTTTGCGGTGTTGTATCATAGCATCTGTTTCGCTAGCCCAAGAACGGGTCCCTGGGGTGCCATCATGTTGGTTCATCACATTTTTATTATATACTTTCCCTTATATAAACCCTAACTAATTAGTTATAATATTATATATAGAGAAGCTACATTTTAGGAAATTAAATAAGATTGTCCTTTTACTTTAATTAAGTCCCTAGGTTTTAAAGTTATACCTTATACATTCTATAAAAAGAAAGAATAATCTTAGTAGATAATAGAAGAGGTATTATATTATTCTACTTGTATTAAATATAGTAAGGAGTATAATAGTTCTAAGGTTCCTATAACTGCTTATAAGTTATATTTTCCATTATAATATAAGTTATTTATTAATCTTTGCTTAGTTTTCTATATAATTTCTAAAGAGAAGTAGTTTTATACTTAAGAGTCTAAAGCCTAAGAGAGCTCTTTATGACGCTTATTATCAAATAAATAAGATAATAGCCTAATTAGAATAATTATATCTATAGTAAGAGTCTTTAGTGCATTACAGTACTAGTCTAATAAATGCTGGTTTAATGGCTTTAGATAAGTCTAATAAAGATAAGCATTCTAAGTATATTAAGGCCATTAATTTATCTATAGCTAAAGAATCTAAGGTAACCTTTAAGATTTAATAGGGTAGTAGTTTTATTATTATGGATTAGGGTGTTATAATAGAGAGTATTAATATACGATTTTCTAATTAGTTATTTAGTAGTATACCTAAAGTACCTCTAGGTAGTTTGCTAAGTTCTTAATAGGTTCATATAAATCATCTTTATCTTTATATTCTTCCTATTTAATTGGATATTCTTTATATTCGTCCTATTTAATTAGATATTCTATTATATTACTATATATTCTATAATTAAGGATCTTTTTAACTTTATATTCTAGTTTATAATTATTAAGTTCTACTTTTATTACTAGTTTAGCTAATTTAAGTACTAGTTTTAATATTAAGATATAAAAAACTAGGTAGATTCTCATTCCCTTAGGTAATATAAACTTATAGTTAGTTTCTAATATTTATTTTTTAATTTAAAATGATTTAAGCTTCTTAAAATTAAGTTTATTACTAAATCTCTTATATTTAATTTATTTTTCGTAAAGTAGATAGATTATATTTCTCTTCCTAAAGATTAGTCCTTTAATCTTTCTTTATTTGCTCATTTTGGTATTCATTCGTATATAAATTATAAGTCTAAATAGAGTTATTTCTAGGTTTCTCTAATTTTCTTTATATAATCTATAGCCTTAGGTGCTTTAGTTCTTCTAGTAGGGTGCTAGTAGGCTTTTAGGTTAAATCCATAGTTACTATAGAATTGTAATATACTAGTTATATATACGTCTGTATTATTATATGTGAATTATATAATACCTAGTTATCTTGCTAATAGTTAATATAGCAGCATAAATACTATTTTAGGATCTAGTTGAGATATTCTATTTTCCTATCTGTCTATAGGTATGCTATTATTAATNACCTTATATAGTGCGAACTATAACATAAGGCTATTTAGTTGATAGAACTAAATACTTAGGTTAATGACTGAAGAGTTTATTTTATGAGAGCTATCTACTATTATTAAACGGAACCGCTCAGCAAGGAGTTACCCTAGACTTGCAAATCAGGCAATTTTCGCTAAGTACGCCCAGTACGTGCATAACGCAAGATGAGTTTGGTGGCCGTAAGTCGATTATTTTGGCCTACATTTGCACCTTAATTCAGACCTCTACATTACCCTTATTTCTTACCCAAAAAATATATAACTTAGTACATTAGATAGCTTAATTTCTGAAGTTCATATATACTTATCTTGGGTATTGCTAGGGCTATAGTTGGCTGGTTGCTTGGAACCAAAGATGGTGTATTGGAAGGGCGAATTTTCCAGCATTTGCAAATTTACACCAGAGCCTACCGCAGCATGCCCAGGGGTGAGACAACATCGGAGGGTATATAAGGAGGGCTTACAGAAGCCCAACTTAATTCAATACAAAGTTGTCCAGATCATTATCAATCATCCGAATTCACCTCAGAGCACCATACTGCAACCCTGCCGAAACACACACACGCTGAACTGAATGCTATTCTATAGCACAAATTCATCAGAACTATAGTAATGACTATATCCGTATATATATTCTGACTCTTTAGATAACTATATTGCCTATGTTTATAGTTACTATAGTGGAATATATAGACTATGGACATAGTTAACATATTCTGGTTGCTGACGGGTCCTGGACCCTAACCCTGGCCTGGTGCATCCCGTTATCTTGTGCCTGCGGGGTTGTGTCGTGGCAGTTGGTCTCGACTACCCTGGGTCCTGGGGTGCCATCGTGTTGGTTTATAACACACCTATAGGCAAAATCAACTTCCTTTATTATTTAGTAAAGGCTAGAGCAGCTATAAAGCCAACAATTATTCGATTAGTTTAGAGGTATACTAGAAATTGGCCTATAAGCCTCTAGAAGGCATTAAATTACCTAGAAATCTAGCTAAATTGAGAGGATTATGAGAATAGCATAGCTGAAGCCTTACCCAAGAATGCTAGCAATAAGGACCTTATCATAAGGGACTATATACTCAAATTGGCCTAAAACACTAGCTCGGTGCAAAGATAGCAGGCCAGGAACATTACTAACACCTTTAAGGAAATATAGGCTAGAATAGCCTTCTTAGAGCAAGAAAATGCTAAGCTCAAGGCTTGTAACAGTACTCAGAGGGGCATAAAGAAACGCCATACCATCCCCAACCCCAACAAAAAATTCATAAGTACTTATGAGATATTAAGCTAAGGAGGGTCTATTGAAGACCTTGAAGAGGAGTTTTAGTCTCTAGAAGATATACCTACTGATGAAGAAGTATTTAAAGGCTTTAGTGATAAGGGACTAGGTAATAAGGATAAGGAGGATATTCTGGCACTAATTATTATGAGATCTAAGAGTAGAATTAAGTGGCCGGCTAGATATATAGATTAGCCATCTTCTAAGCTTCAATTTGCTATATAAATCCACTCTTAATACCAAGTATTGAGTATTTTATGTGTATCATGAGTTTGGGCAGTTTGTATGTGGCTCCTCGTTCCACTGGTAGGGGTGTTCCACTAGTGGGGGTCAGATGGTATAATGCAGAAAAGAAGAACCCCATGTACGGATTGCGAAAAGAACAAAAAAGGGCAGAAAAGGCATGAAGTATAGTCAGTCAGATCTGCAATACCACACTCATCGCTCTCCATTATTTGACCGGGGGTCGGTACCGTAGCCTCGCGTAGGGCCAGTTGGCGTCCCACATGCTTCTTCGGGCATGCGATGAGCCCGTACGGTGTGATATATGTGTGTATCCCTGGTCCCACACGTCTGTTCGGTTGGGCGTCGAATGGCTCGTTGCGACTTGTGTTGGTGTGCAGCAGAGGGGCAAATAAACCGACTGGCCCAGCTGTAGCCAAGCCCTGCCAGCGCCGGGGAAAAACCAGCCGGTAGTGCTTGACACTCAAAGATGCATGTGCTCGAAGCCGAATTGAGGCAACAATCCTGAGTAAGCATCTACAGGGTGGGCTAGTCAAACCCGACAGCAGGCTCTAGGCGGGAGGGGACGAATCCCACGCCGGGAAACCTCGTGTTACCGATGTGGTATGGCCTCTGTGTGGACTGGGCACCACCGAGCACTGGTAGGCGGGGGATGGCCGTCATCTGAATGGTGGATGGCGTGGTATATTGCTTACCAAGTGGCCATCACGTCGCATCACTTTTCTGCGGTGTGATTCCGTGGGTGAGGTGGCATACTAACGTGGTTCCTTGCCTTGCCTGACTGCCTAGGTGGCGGGCATGCAAGTAGAAATACTTGGCTCGATAGAAGACGCCCATGTTTTCTGGGGCTCGGTCGGAAGGCCTCGCCCACGGTCCAGCAGACGTCAGAATACTTCACGTAATGGCATCAAGTAAGCCGGGCAACTGTTGAAGCCGAAGGAAAATTCACGGCAAAAGGTCATCGGAGGCACTCCACGGAAAATTTACAAGGAAATCCCTAGTGGCATGAGCTCTGCGTGATCGAGTGTTGAGTCACGGCCGTCACGAGGTTGTTTTTGCAGCCTTAGATCATATGCTGCTCGTTAGTAATTGAACCAGTGTACGGGAGGAGAGAGCATTTGGGTATCTCCTCGGGTGGGATAGTTGTACAGTTGAGATTGACTGAATGTGTAACAATACTCTCCATTGCACAGGGGAACGTCCGTTCCTGTCACCAAACAGGCTGCCTGGGGTTGCCATCAAATATTAAGGTCTATCGTGAGGTTGAGGCTGCACCTCGAAGCTACATATGTACCAACGCAAATCCCCGAGGTCCACCATTTTCGCCAATCCATTACTCCCGACATGGTTTTCGTAAATGACAGCCGTTTCGCTTGGTCCAGTGAAGGAAAGTCTAGAAGGGTATAAGTCGTGACAAACAGGTTGGATCCATCTCGGTCATTAGCTTGCTCAATCATGAGACGTCCAAAATCGTCCAAGAATCATCCGAGACATGTCTTCTCGATCCGCCACTCAATCACAAATCAGAGAACAAGAGCCGCAATACCGGCGACCAAGCCGAGAGCACCGGCCTGAGATCCCATCCTGGGAGCACCCGCGGTGACGACACTGGCGGGAGGCGAAGTGGGAGCCACGGGCGTGTTCGTAGGCGAAGTGAAGGAGAAGGTGGTAGGGGTCGGGACGCCGCCACCGATGGGAGTGGTTCCTGACAGGAAGGTCGACGGTGGAGGTGTGCTAACAATCACAGTCGTCGAGGTCACTGTGCTAGAGGAAACTCCCGGCAAATGTGTGGTTGGGGCACCAGGGGCACCAGGGGTGCTTGGAGTGTCGGTGGGAATGGTGACAGGCGGAGGAATCACGACGGTGGAGTTAACACTCGGGTAGGGAATGCTGCCTGACGGGGTGGTTTTGGTCTCACAGGGCACCTCGGTCGTGTAGGTGGAGGTGGTAGTGATGGGCTGAGGAGTCGAGACCGACAGAGTACATGGGCAGGCTGCAAAGGACCGTCAGCCTCGTACAACATGAAACCCCCCGGGTGATTGATGCACCAAAGTCGCGAGCCCCACAGAAAGTCTTCCTGGGGCGTTGTCATACAACCTTTGCATGCAGCTTTGCATGTGCAAACTGAGAAACAATCAAGAGGGGCAAGACCCGAGGGCAGGAATGGGCAAGGGTACTTACGCAAGGTGATGGTGGTGGCAGAAGTCACTGTGTAGGTGACATTGTTCCAGGCCCAGGTGGTGGGAGACTGCAGAGAACATGGGTCAGCAACGCCTCGACGAAGCTGCCGTGGAGAGGAAGACATACCGGGCAGTAGGTGGTGTAAGAGGGCACGACGACGGTGGTCCACGCAGTGCTCGTAGGAAGAGAACCACCTGTGGGACCCGCGGCGGTGCCAGTGCCCCAATGCTTGCCAGCCTGGGCAGAGGCAAAGAGGCCGGCGAGGGAGGTGATCTGGAGAAATCTCATTGTGGCGGAACGAAGGTTGGTTTGTTGTGTCTGCTGAGAGCAGCAAGAGTGGTGGAGTGATGGTTTTGCCGGCCTTGACGTTGGCCTCTGACAACGAAGGTGAGAGTCGATGAAGACCGACGATGTGGTTATGTGCAATAACGAATGTGCAAAGTGATGCGAGAGGTGAGATATGTGTGTTTGTGTGTGTGTATGTGAGGGAGAGGGAGAGGAAGAGGGTCAGGGTGTAACTGGTGGGAGGCGAGAGTGCAGGTGGGTTGAATAGACTTATATCAACAGGGAAGGGACGACAGAAAGACGAGTCGACAGCCTCGGCGTGCTCTCGAACTTACCTGCAGGGACCAGGCACAAGCGCAGGAAGGCTGGGAAGGTGCCTAGCTAGGTGGTGGTGGTGGTGATGGTGATGGTGGCAAAGAAGGGCAAGAAGGGAGGCAAGCAGGGCAGTCGCAGGGCCTGTCCCAAGGGTAGGCAAGGCACCCAGTCAGCTCACATCATCAACCACCAACACGACCACCGACGACTGTGGAAGGAGCGGAGTGGAGGCGAGCGGTGCGGTTCGATACGATGCGATGCCCTGGGACACGATCCCAACCCGAGAGAAGGCACTCGGCCTTTCCTTTCCTCACTCCTCACTCCTCACTCAGCAAACCTTCCCTCACTTACTCACTTACTCACTCACTCACACCACTACCATCACTTCAATGCTACCTGCCTGGGTCGACCAGAGTGCCGGCAGAGAGACCTACCTGGCGGGCATGTTCATGGGTGCCAATGACATGTCGTGACAGCACGCTTGCCTGCCTGCCTGCCTGCCTCCTTCTTGCCCGAAGAGTACTTCTCGGATACCAAACTTGGAAGTAAGGAAACAGACCAGTCCGCAAACAGGTGAGCGAGGGCTGGCAAAAAGAGGTCAGCCGCCACTTTCCGTATCGCCATCAAGAAACATGCCACACTGGAGTCATGTCTGTCCTCCACGGTGTCCCTGCACTTTCCCTTCAACGGCCGCGGCAACTGTCACACTCGATCTTGCAGCTGGTCGCTCGAGTAGCACTTGCCCGAGGGGACACACCATATGGGAAGAACATGACATACTGTACCATACCATGGGAAAGTGATGGCATCAAGGACCGCGCGCTCTGTGCTCCGTTGTCTGCGACGCAAAGGCAGCGTGGTTGTCGCCATATGCCACCCTTCAACTCTGAACGTCTGTCCCAGGCCGGCGGAAGCTCCCATGATACATGACAGCCAAGCTTTTGAGAAATGGCACTCTGTGCACGCCATGTCGTATTTCGCATCATCTTATCGACCGAGGGGTCTGACGCAGTGACGTACGAGTCAAGCCACGAGGCTAGAAGGCTTTGGAATCTTTCCATACTCGGCCCATTAGACAGTCAGTCATCCAGCCGTCGCCCTTTGACAGCTGGCAGTGGACAGTGTGGTGGTGTCGAGTCAACTTATCGTCCAGGTCGAATACGAGAAATCCTCGCCCAACTGTCAGCCAAACAACCCGTCATTGGTTAGACCTGATTCTCAAGTTCGGTTTTGGCAGATAGCGAGACCAGGCTCCTGCATCATGGCGATAGTCGCTCGTGGCCGGAGCGGGGATCCTTGCACTGCAGCTGCCACTCACCAAGCTAGCGGTGTGAACGCCATCAACTCCCTTCGGCCTCCTTCGTCTTCTCAACCCACGGCCGAATCCATTTGGCTGGGTCGACCATGAGAAACAACATGCCTCGTGTAGGTTGACACGTCTTTTGTGAGCCGACACCCTGCTTCCACCGTGGCATAGCCCGACGCGAGCTCCGTCTCCACGTTCGTGATACAGTGACTACTGATCCGGCATACCAGCCCACACCCCGCCTCGGCTCAACGTTACCTTTGATCACCATCGTCACGTCGCTCTTCACTTCGGGAGCCCAAGTTGAACAAGATGGGCTGCCGAGATCAAATGCTTCATTGGCTCAGCCGGGCCGAATGCCCCAAAAAAAGAACGAGCCTTTTTAGAGGCACCAAACGTTGTTTGGGCCTTGGTTGAACTGAGCACATTGGTAAGCCCAGAATCACCGGCCTGACAGCAATGTCAGCAAATAACAGACCAGGTGGCTGATGACGAACCAGACTGAGGCTTGTCTCGCTGAGCCTCTCAGGCTCCCTGACCTCAGTGCTTACCCAATCCACTCAGGGCCGCCTTTCAACGTCGCACAGGGCCGTGGGCTTGCTATACGACATCTCTGTTGGGGGAAGAGCACCGGTTCGATTCCTCTTCCCATGTGAGAACAGCATCACGGGCGACTTTTCCTTGAGGTGCTCTTTTTTTTTTCCAGCCGAAAAGACTCGCCGTCTGTAATGCTGCCAGGTCACTTCGCGGCCAATCCTCCGGACTCGTCTTTGAACTTGTCCCTCTACTCACCGCGCAATAAGTAGATGCAACGCTCCAGGTCCGCCAGCCCTTCAATCCACCCATACAGGAAAGCCCTGGAGCTTACGTCGAGCTTGGAATGAGAGATTATCAGGTGTGCCCTCATCACGATAATTATCCTGGGCTAGGTCTCACATCGGTAACCAGGGTTCGACAATATGCGTACCTCTTTTGAGAGAAGTTCCGGAGGACTGTCTTTTGTCCCGAACTCATTCCAGATTCAATATCCAGCATTTCGAATGCGAGCAAGAATTCGCGACCCCTTTAGCTGATCAGACATGCTCGCCAAATACAGCAGATGCTCCGATACGCCCACGTTCTGGTAGCATCACCGTGAACGAGGATCGTCGCCACCGCCCTCATGACAGAGCAGGGTGTGGATATTGAAGGCTAGGCCTCGACTGTCAGTTGTGCACATTGGAAGACCGTCATAATTGGCCACTCAGTCAGATCGTCCTCGCTCGCTGTGAGAGGGTGTCAATGCCCTCACAGTACGCTTTCAGTCGACAGGTTACCTTGGGTGCCAGTGGTGGAGAAGCACAGCCCATGCATCTTTCACCGATTGGCTCCATCTCACAGAAGGCAAAGAAAGGTCTGGGGAACTACTTCCGCTTGAGATCGGTACTCGCAGCAGAAGCTACTGATGGACAGCAAAGACCGCCGAGAAAGCCAAAGGAGACTCATTCTTTATGATGGACGAAACACGCGCACTTGTCAGGAGCCACATACGAGGCGGATTTTCCTATTGATGTCATAACCTCCACATCTTGGACGGTCTACGCAGTCTCGCATTGTCACCCAGATGCACATGGCGAGCTGTCTCGTATAGCTTTGCACAGAGATGGCAAGACAGGAGCGTGAGAGTAGGAACGGAGGCCGGCACTTTTCCTCTTAACGTCATGCCTTCTCTGGCTACTGGAACTTTAGGGATCTACGCTGCACAAAGGCACGACAATGACGTTTTCACCCCTTCGAAGCTTCTCAACACTAATGCCGAGCTACGTCGCCGCGAGAAACCTTTCAGGCTGTGGTCAGGAACCCCATGCGAACTCTGCAAGAGGTAGAATTGGCAACACATCCGTCAGCATCCCGGTTCCCGATTTCAACATAAACCCCCTTCTTGGGTTTACCCAGTTGCTCCTCGAGATTGGCTTCGCAATCCCTTTCGAATTATGGCAGTCTTGTCTGTTGAGGGTAAAGAAGGACCGAGTGCCCACCAACACGGAACACCTTATATGATGATAGTGTGTTGCTGTTAACTATGGCATTTCATCTTGGGCAGCATTTTCACCGCTCGCTATACCTACCGCATTAGCATCCGCAGGCTATTGCAGAAACTTTTAATGAACATCGAAGCGACTCACGACTAGCCGACATGACAACTGCCGGAGCGGAACCGAGACCGCCAAACTTAGGAAGCAGAAAATACCAGCTTTGGTGTCTTGACAGCGCTGGAAAAGCCTTACTGTTTTCTCTCGAACTTTGCTTGGCTGGGGCCGGGCTCGTGCCAGTCGTTGCGATTCTCTTGACCGCCTCTCCAGAGACTAGGTGCTCTGTTTCGGTACGCGGGCCGATATATGCACTATATGTCTACAACTTCCAGAGTCCTTTGTTGGCTTCATGCCTCCTCGGACGCTACTGGCATGGCATCGGTCCAAGACATCTCATGTTTCCGATTCTGCGAACTTGCTGGCCACGCCATGTTCGACGGCCTCTGTCTACAGAACTCGCAGCACAATGAGTCTTATCGGACAGCACCGGACAGGTTATAACCAACTTCAACGTTTGTGGATTTTCTGCAATGATTGACAGGAGGCAGTTGAAACGAGAATGGGACCCAGCATGTGCACTTCAATTTGACCGAATGGGAACAAGTCGCCAGTCTCTGGGAAATTGACATCCCGTTGAAACAACCACTTCTATCCAAGACAGTCGAGTAGTCTCCATTTCACCCAAACTTAATTGATAATAATTGCTAACCGTTAACCGAACTCTCGAAGTGGCAGAGCCGTCGCGTGGCTTTTCGGTGCTGTCTGACGCCAATCACTCAGAGCTAACGGTTTAAAAGGCTCGAAATCGGCCTAGGCTTAACTCAGCAGTTTTCAAGGAAGAAAATTTTGTTCGGGGAAATTCTGAAGCAACGGGCCGTTCTAGGTCTGGTCTAGAAGCCAAGTGCTCTTCCCATGCTACCGGACAGAGATGCACCAACCGTTGAGTAGCGACGCGGAAGTCTCTGCCGCTTGACCGACTCTGGGGCATTGCTTTTCAATTGCGACGCGGACCGGAAAAGCGAACTCAAGCACTCGTTTGGGCCTGGCTTGATAGGTCAAGCCAAGCACAACCACTTTGGCCAGTCAGACTGAAGACGTTTTGAGGGGCCTGTTGGTCGCCATGCAATGACCTCTGACGCGGCAGCAAGGCGAGGGGCATAACCTGAATATGACGGGTACCCAGAGCTGCTTGCTATTTTCAGAGAAAGAAAAGGAAGAGTATCGTCTCCCAAACACCAGCACGGTACTGCCTACTTCGAGAGCGACATTACATCAAAACAGTTGCTGGTTTCAGTCTCCTGGGCTTCAATTTTGTGTGGTCGTAGCCCTCAAACCGCAGAGTCCTGTAGTCCTGATGGCGGAGGATACTTACCCGATACCAGCTATGACAGTCCTGAACTGCACTGTTTGTCATGGCGCAGCGCCTTCCGACATTCCGAGGTGACCGGTTTTTCTTGCTCTCTTCTAAACCACGCCTTTCGGGGGAGCCTGCCTAAACGGGCCGCATTCTTCGAACCTAGACATTGCGCCGTGGCAAGGGGGCATGGCTAGAGGCAAAAGTTCTTTTAGATGGTCGAATACGGGCTCGCGAAGCAAAAATCGGCGAGCTGCCAAGTTGGAGGCGAGAATTTGCTAAGTAGCCCGCCACCTGCATCTCCGCACCAGGCATCCGCAGCCATCATGACGATGTAATGGTGGACATACTCTGCAGCATTCCGATTCTCGGCCGCTTGAGGAGTCGTGGTAAACCGTATGCAACTCAACCAACATAGACGATCCACACGGAGCTCGGCTCTGGTACCGAGACGTTCGGTCCAGAGCGGAGGTGAACATCTTTTGGGCCACGATCGGCGATGGATTACCGACACAAGCTTTCACGACTCTCAAGCGACTGAAGGGCTGCCAGCCAACCTTTTACTGTGGCACCGACGTGCCTGGCGATCAGTTGTCGATCAGCGAACCTCGTCGCAGCACACGTTCTGACGTCGCAATCGGGTCGGGATTCCATTTGCCCATCGCTATCGATAGAGCCTTGTGGGAATCTCATACCCTGCTTCTGCAGCACTTGTGGTCGTTCTGGGCTACATCCCGGAAAACCTAGTTCTGGAAGTGCTTGGCAGGGCTTCATGGTTGACAGCACTTTTGCTGACGTTGCTGACTGACTAGAACGTACCACAAGCACCCGCCAATAACAGCAACTGGAATGCGCGATTTCTTGACAAGTTGTTGCTCGGTGCTTCTGCTCCTCTGCGCCACTGGGCAAAGTGCTCCTTGCAGGCTCTGGGATACACTTCCGCCAGATGCACTGTAACACCGAGCAACAGTTTGCCTGTCGGCCTATTCACATGCATGCTGAAAACTCTGCGGCAGGGGCCCAAACAACTTCCCCTCCATTGCGGGCAGCTAACCGCAGACCTGGACCGAGTTCGCTCGGACGACGCTGGGCAGCAACCTCAACGACTGCCGACACCTCCCCATTGGTAAACACGTTGCGTACCTGGCTTGCCGTGACCGGTTGGCACCAAGCCCCAACTGCAGCACAGCCCTGGACGACAACTCTTGGACATGGCCCGGACTTTTTGATGTAGCACGACCGTGTCAACCAGTGTCTGTGTCTTTTGACTTACCCGAGAGCACTCAGCAGAGCTCGCCATTTGCCGAGGCGGACACTGAAGGCCGTTTCCCGCGAGGTCAAGGTTGGATGAGGCGAGGCAGACGGCATGCGAATCACGACCCCACGCTTGCGTTTGACAGATTTAACAATGAGGGGGGGAAACCTTGCCAGTCCGCCGGTGTGGCCAGTGTGATTACTGCTGCACCAACTACCAACTCTGCTTCTTACGGGGGTGGGAGTGTCCACCTGCAAACGCTGCCGCCATCTTTTGAGTCTTGAGCAGGTTTAGGTGAGCCTTTCTTCCCCTCAACCCCTGATCTCCATCCACCAAACTTCGTCGAGAAGAAGAAAAGAGAAAAGCTGCTACGCAGGCGCGGTGCCGCTCGCATAGACCATGGCGCGCTTGATCCCGGCCAAGTGCTGATGAAAGTAGGTTGATAGGACGGACCCACATGGGTTCATTGGGAACCCGTGTCTGTCACGCTGGCTTGTCGAGGATGGTTGCAACGGCACACATGGTGAGAAACGAAAGTCCGAAGTCAGTCCTGTTGGGTTGTCCTACCACCCATTTCAACAACCACCCAAACATCAGTGTTGTTTCCGGCTGAGGCACATGCAAAGACGTGGGCTCGCCCGTGAGCCGATCCCACCCAAGAACCCTCGCAGGAGGGGGGAGGCCTGTCAGGAACAGACACATGGTTGGCCCTACGATCGCTCAGGTACCCGTCACCGGAACCATTACCCAGCCAATGAATGCTGAGAAGTGCCTGACTGCTGCCCCATCTTCAGCTGGAAGGTCCTAGCGCTTGGCGAAACTGCCCAGCAAGCCCAGCCAAACTCTTTCTCCCCCAATCCTTTGTTTTTATTCCTTGATTCCTTGCTTCTTCTCTTCCCACAGCCCAGGCGCGACCGCCCTTGCTAAGCCTCCACCCGAAGGAACACGTCAGTAGCCTGTTCCAACTCCTTTGATGGCACGAGGATGGATATTCTGGGACAACCGGCACGCGCCACGTGCTCTTTATTTTTGACCGCCGCTGTTTTGTTTTTCTAGTGTAAATGCAGCAACACCTCCCGCGAGGTACCCAAGTACGTGGCGGCCGCGTGTACCGGGATCTCATTTCTTTTTGTAGCCATCGGGCAGCACTCGGTTGCATTTCCCCAGCAAAAAGTTCGGCACGTACTCTGTACTGTAGAGTTTCTGACCCCTGCGATGCCCACGCGACGGGATTGCACGTCTGCCAGGATGATTCTGTTGATATGTTTCAGGACTCCAGGGAGATGACCGCATGGACGCTATAGTACAAGTGGTGATAAGAACCGTTGCGAGCGGCCGACGGCTGCCAGTCTAGCCATCCCATCCCCGGTCAATCGGAGTATGGTATTGTCCTGAGAGTTGGAGTGGGTGAAGGGGGGCTACATGATCCCGGTAGCGTGCTCCTGGGCCCAGGAGAGAAACAAATCTTGTTTTCTAGTAAGCTTGGCCTCTCGGCCGCCCTGACAAGTGTTGGCCCAAGTGGGCAAAAGGCCAAAATGGTGGGAAACAAGGTTGCGGGTACCTGGGCCGTTGAAGACAATGTGTTGCTGACTGAAAGGTTTGGTGGGGCCCAGATTATTGGCTGGCTGGCTGGTGCATCCGATCTTGGTGCCGGCAGAGAGAGAATCGTGGCGTGCCCCGTCGGTCTTGACTCGGCCTGCCTTGCGACTTCGAGAGACCCAGACCCACTTGCTGTTGTCTGGACCGGCCTTGTCACCGGGTACCTGGGAACATGGCATACATACTCCTGCCAGGATGGCCTGGGCCGCTTCTCGCACAACGGGAACCCCATCACACCCTCCATTTTAATTTGTGTCGCTCGCGTCAGCGTGGCCAACATGGGGGAGACGGCTGAGTATAAAGAAGGCTGTGCCACGCTTCCCTGCCCATGAGCCCTTCCCTTCGACCTGACACTCACATTTCGGCAAGCCGTTGTGAACTTACACTCCTTCTCACGGAAAACACACAATCCTTCTGGCCACAGGCTATTCACTCCTTGCAACACGCAACATCAAACAATTTAGGCAAACGCAAGTCCCGGGCGACTTTTGACTCCGATCTCCACGATCATTCTCTGCGCATACCAAGAACCCTTTGAGAGGAATCCTATCTAGCACGGCTCTTCTGGAACTGCTTCGGTCTTCAGACAAAATATACCTATCCACTTCGGCCCCCACACATAACGACAACAAGTCACAATGCAGTACAGCACTCTTGCACTCGTTGGCCTTGCCACCCTGGCAGGTGCTGTCAACCAGATAACCTTCGTGTCCATGGATGGCACCGACCGCACCGTCTATTTCACCCCTAACTCTGGTCTCCCCGCGGTCGAGTCTACCGATGTCCCCGCTGGCCAGAATGTCACTGTCACCATCCCCGATTCATGGATCGGCAACTACTACGCCATCTCCTCTGGGGCCCAGAACTCGCCTGGTATGCTTGGCGAGGTCAACTTCAACAGCTGGGGCGACATGACCTACTTTGACGTGTCAGCCATCGTGGACCAGAATGACCACAACGGCGTCTACATGATGTATCCTATCGACACGGAGCAACCCGTGTCCGGCTGCATCACCTTCATGTGCGACACCCTGTACCGTCTGCCGGATGACATTCAGACCAAGGCTACGAAAAGCACCCATCTGGTCACCACCCTGGGCGCCGGCAACCAAGTTGTGTACAAGACTGCCCTTGCCACTCGGGATCTTGAGCACCAAGCCTACCCCCGCGCTGCCGTCACCGATGCCAACTGGACCCCGGCACGCCTGCACTCACGCCAGTTCAGGATCTAAGCCCTGAGCTCAGCCAAACCACGGCGATGAGAAAAGCAGGATGACGGCGGAGGCTAGACAGCGCGCTCTGGAGGCGCAGCTTTCCAACGAGGCTATGATCAACCACAAATATGTTAACATTCAACCACACAACACGCGAGACCCAAGCCACTGGTCTTGCGTGTTTTTATCAGAGATACCCCGTTCCCCCAGCGCCTGAAAGGCAAGCAGGCACAGGAAGGAGGAGATTTTGCTTTTCTTAGGCAAAGCAGGGTGTTGTCGCCCCAGTTTGTGGCGTATGATCTTTTCTCCCACAAGGCTGGTTTAAAAAAGGGTGGTGATGGTTCTACGAATTGACGAGTATAGACAAACCTCACGGGTTGGAGCTGGTCACACCAATATCTGTACCCTTGACGGACTTGGGGGCAGCTCCAGAGCACCCGGCACTCGCTTCAGCAAGTCTCAAAACTTTCACTACAATCACTTCGCCACGAGGCTCAGGTGAGCACGTGGCGCCTTTACTTGGAATATTCAATACTTTGGTATATATAAAAGCTAGTTAGCGAACACCCAAATTTGAGCCATTTTGATGATGACATCAACACTGCTGGCGCAGATGAAAGTGGTAACTATTTTCACCGGCCTTGGTCTGAGCCGTCCTTGTCGTGGCTTGGGGGGGGCGGTGTTCAAGTTGCCGTTCGTTCGTAAAGTGGATCCCCAGGTTGATGTGGTGCAGCGGTCCTCACTCACAGGGCGGTAATTCCGCACGCGTCATGGTGCTGCGTGGCTGACACTGTCCTTCATCACCGGAGAGGGGAACACCCGACCCCACAATGAAAAGCGGCGCCCGGTGCGAGCTGAGCTGAGCCGAGGGTGAAATGAAGAGTGCGAAGTCTATACTATTTTCTTGTCTTGTTGGCCTTCCCCCCCTCCAAATAGCAGAAAACTGGAATCCCCCCCTGTTTTTGTCTCAGCCGCATGCGTGCACTAGTCTGTGCTATTCATACCTACTATACAATTCAATAGAGTACGCAGATGAAGGACTAAGAGAGAAACAAACAATGAGAAAGGTACCAACCCATTTCTTGCTGGGTCCGACTAGCCGGGGGCGTGGTAGTGTGTGTGTGTGTGTGTGTGTGTGTGTGTGTTTCTCGTCACATATTCGGCGATCGATCGATTAAGGTTTGTCGTGTCGTTCGTCGGCAGGGGGCCACGTAATAAACAAGGCTCGCCTAGCCCTGCGACAGCTAGCCTACCCGGGCCAGGAACAGACTACACAAATCTGTAGAAGGAAGAAAGGGAGATCGCTCGCTGCCTGGCTCGCTTGTCTGCTCGCTTGCAAAACCCGCCAGCCTGGGTCGGTGTGCGCGCGCCCAACGGGCCCTGACACGACTGCGGCACTGGCCAGGCGAGCGCAGAGGCTCGGTAATTTTGTTGATCCCTCGGGCTGGCCCCTGGGGAGGTGGGCTCGCCAGCACCCACCCAGCTCTACATACCTACCTAGCCTGCCTAGGTATGTGCACTACACTATGGGGTATTCTTACTCGAGCCCAGGGCCCACCACCAGCCAGCCAGCCAGCCAGCCAGGCCTGCCAAGCCGGGAGCTAGGCCTCAAATACTACTACGAATCTCATCAACATTAGCTGCCAAGACAAGAAATAAAAAAAATAAAAATGAAACATCCTGCCCTAAGAGCCAACAGCTCTCCCCCTATCTGCTAAACGCTGTTGGTCTTGTAGGATATGGAGCAGCATGATCAACTGCATCTTGCCGCCGGCCCCCCTTCCCCTTTGATACGGATCCTGCTGTTGGACACCAACGACAGCATTTCTACACGGCACGATCGGCACCACCCCTGCGGGCGATGGGGACGCAACGCATCACGGCGGCAGAGCGTTGGCCGAGAATAGCAGCATCATTCGTAATCCAGCCGGAAAGCCGGCGGGGCGGTACGAACAGGTGTGTTTTCTCATTGCGACGCTGTCTATTTTGCCTATACTGGTTGTTGCGAGGTAAAACAAACCGACTAGATACCTACATAGTCTTAACAACTAACCCCCGACCAGATAAATTAAACAAACCGACCCAGCCAAATCCAGCCAGAAGAAGGACAGCCTCCCCCCCCTTCCAGGATGAACTGCCCATTTCCGTCACGCCCCTGGCTGTTGAAATAACACAGGGCAATGCGCAGGAGTACTAGAGCCAGCCAGCCCCAATACCAATAAGGGAATAAGGTTATTAGCATCGTTTAAGCAATGAAGTGCTCCGGCCGCCATACGAAGTTCAGCAAAAGAACCGGGACAAGGGGGGGAGGGGGGTTGGAGACCCCTTTTGGCATCCCGTCTGTCGTTGGCCCTGCTGACGCCAGTCAGATTAGATCCCTAGATTACGCCACCTGACTGCATGGGCAGGGCAGGGTAGAGCCCGTGGCCTTACCCAGGCGGGTATGCAGTCAGCCGGCCCTGCAGGTTGCGTTGTACACTACGTGAGTGAGTGAGTGAGTGAGTGAGTGAGTGAGCGTGCCCCATTTCTGTGTTGCCTTTATCTCACACCCGGAAGCCTCCATCTCAGAACCGGCCGGCCGGCAGCCCATGCGCAATTAAGGTACGCAGGCTCTTTATGTCTCTCTCAGGGGATGAAGGAAAGGGGGAGTCCATGGGGGTTAAGGAGTGATCCCGTAGGCCTTGCAGGCGGCCGCCTCAGCGACAAGACGCAAGAAGGATGAGAGGATCCCAAGGGGCGAGGGGAGCTCACTTCTCGCATGGCGGGGCAACAATGCAGCCCGCGCAGTGTAAGTGCCCTCTCTTCACCGCTCAGCACCCTCTCTCGTCCCAGCCTCGGACTGAGACCTTGTGTGTCCGTCCGTCTGTCTGTCTGTCTGTCTGTCTGTCAGTGTGTATGTGTGTATGTGTCATGTCTAGGGCTGAGCCCGACGCCACGCCGGACACCGGCATATAGACACATCATCAGACAAGAAGAAACCCACAGCAGAGACGGGCTAAGGCCCCAGGGCCGTCCGACATGCTGGGATTGGCAAGACGGGCGGGCGGACACCCGGCGCGCCACAACTCACCCCCGGGCTCAGCTCAACCAGCCCATCCCGATGGAGCGGCGTTATGCCACACTGCGCCGGCGGGGCGCTGCTGCGGTGCACCTCATCACACCCGCCTGCTTGGGTAACCCACGAGGCAAACCTGCGGAGAAGGCGAGGGGTTTAGAGAGCGCGAGCGTGACACCCTCCCCCCCCTACATTCGTCGCACCGGCGCCTAGTGGACGCCTCTTTCCTTGCTGCTGGCCCTTCTCCCACATGGGCCTGAAACCATATTCTCCGTCTGCGTGGGAAGAACCGCTTGCCCCCCCCCAAACCGCTGCGGTGTGTGATGCGTATGAGTGCCAATAAATCGTTCGAGAGGGGACACGGCGAGGTTGGGGGGGGGGGGGACGGATGACGGCCTTGGCTGTCAGACCGTGCCTGGCCCCGGCGAAGCAAGTCGAGCCGTGAGGCGGGCGGCCAGGCGGTCAGGCTCTCCTGCTGTGCTCTGTTAGGAAGGCGGGTGGCACCCTGGAGCCGATAAGGCGTCCCCGTCCCTCGTGGCGGTGGGCCAGTCGTGGTGCTACGGTGTTACAGGCCACGAGGGTCATGGGTCATCTGGTCGGGAGTAGGTCCCCTGATTGTTCACACGTACTCTGGGCTGCGGCAGCTGGGCACGCAAGTTGATAGACGCAGAGGCGGATAGACGCTTTCGGCAGTTGTGGTGATTGCAATCGGGGCCCGCTGTGCAGAGAACCCGGTAATAGTATATTATTTGCCGTCAGGTGTGAAGCCCTCGTGCTACGTGTCTGCCAGTGGCAGCCCGCTTCTCCCCATCCAGTATACTAACCGGCGCGGTGCGCCACGATGGCTGAGCCCGTGACACCCATCGTGCACAGGTCCTTGCTTAACCGAATCCCGGTTCCGCAGGCTTCCCTTCCTCGCTGTCGCCTTTTGTGTCTTTGGTTTCTGACGTGTCTTCCGCCGCGGCCTTGTCCACGCCCTTGTTCTCACTCGGAGGCGGCGAGGCGCTCTTGACCTGTTTCGAGTTGATGATGCTTACCAGGTAGTCGCCCGTGTCCCCGAAGCCGTCGATGTGTTCTAGCTTAGCCTTAAAGAGTTTCATGTCGCGCAGCATGCTAGGTGACTCGTCAGTGTCTAGTGCCTCGCGTATTACAAGACTTTGAGCAGCACATACCTATCCCGACCAGCCTCGGTCTTTGGATCCGACTCTTGGAATGCGGATCCGAAGTGCTCCTTGAAGCTGGCGAAGACGGGAATCATGATCATGCGCACGGTGTCCTCTGACAGGTGCTTGATGAGGTTGCGGTGCAGCAGTGATGTCTCCTTGACAAGTGTCTCGATATATGGATGTGGGCTTTTCTCGTCCTTGTCCCACTCAATCGCCCTTGCCGTTTTGGCGTGTGCACCAGCCCTCCCGCTCATGATCTCCACAAGCTTGTCGTAAATGGTTTGCATGTGCTCCTGGTAGTCCCGTTTAACCTTGTCAAAGTCTGCCATTAAAGCGGCCCCGCCAGAGCCGCCATGCCGCCGGATGAATTCGCGAACATAGGGTATCAATGTGGATATGAATGACAAGGCTTGCGAAGACGAGGCCAGATGTCGAGTCGTGATGTTTTTCAGGCCAGCAGATTTCGTAGCACCGGCCCCGAGGATCAGCTGCTTACAGCGGGAGTCGAAAAATTGTAGATACTTCACGAGTGATTTTGCGACGTCTGATGTGATGGATGGAATGCCGACAATTAGGTGCAGAAAGTTCGACATGCCCTCCATGCAGTATACGGCAGAGTTCGGCAGCACAAATGACTCGGAGTCGATGACGGCCTTGGACTTCGCCGAGCCATTGCTCTGTGGTGGGTTTTCAACGCCATTCACCTCTTCATCCCCGTCGGGATATGGAACCCAGACCTGTGTGCCAAGAGTCCAGTCGGCCGGGTCGCTCGTACTGCATTGCAGAATCCGGTTCAGCTGAGCAGTGTGTTTCTCGGTGAAGTCAATCGCGCCCCACTGGTCAGATTCCATGCCTTGGGCGAGCTTCTGCTGCTCACGGTCTCCATTGCTTGCGACAAATCTTTTGATGTGGTCGTTGACCTCGTCTTTAAGTCGCGTACCTCCCCTTCCAGATATTGACTCGCATTCATTGGCAAAATGCAAATTGAGAGTAAAATATCGGAGGAACCACACCAGCTCCAGGTGTGTGCTCTGTTCAGACCGGACCCGGAGCACCCTCACGACCTTGTCTTGAGCTATGTCAACGCAGTTGCCGAGGAGGGAACCCAGGTCCATAACCTTGTGGATCTCCTCTTGGGCCTCAAGACCCGCAACGGACTGCCTCCGTCCCCCAGGGCTCAGAGGCGGCGATTTGAGCGGCGGAGACTTGAGCCCGGACGGGATCGACCCATCTTCAATGGATGCTGCGACGTCGAGCATGACCTTAACTTGTATCGACGCTCTCCTCAGAGTCTCGGTCACACTAACATAAATCTTCAACAATAATTCCTCAGCATCACCGGGGTCTAGGTCGCGCAGATTTCGCGCAAGGATAGACGACTTCTCCCTTTGGGATAGATGGCGCCCACCAGCGGCAGTCGAGGCAGACATTACGGACGCGTTATCGTCGTCATTCGAGCTGGGCAGGCCTTGTTTCACAAGACTTTTGATCTCCTTGATCACGAATTCCCTGTATGCTGTGACGGCCACGCCGATCTGTTTTGCCCTGTAAAGGCCTGCGAGGCTTTCGATGAGCTTTGTCCGTACTTCGTCGGTGGATCCCAGGTATGACGGGAACGCCGATGCCTCGCGAGCCCGGCCGCCTCTAGCTCGCATAGCTGCGGTATGCCAGCGCATGAGGACCTCCTGGGTCGACGCCTCCCCAACGTGACGCCGGAGGTCCGCCTTTAGGCTTGATACAAATTTCGTCTCGTAAGCCTTGCCGATGCGTGACCGCAATGTATACACGTCGTCACTGACGCCCTGCAGCGCGGTGGCACTCCGGAGGTCGATAAGCTGAACATCCCGCAGCGCCGGGGCTGGAGGGCGGTATTCATCCTCCTCACCGGCAATGAGCCTCTCGAGAGAGTCGATACTGTCAAGAGCAGCATCGACGTTACCCTCGTCAACCATTGACTCGCACTTCACCAGCTGACTCAAGATCTCCTTGAGTTGCAGAACGGCGTCGTGGAGCTGCTTGACATTCTCACGTCGCCGTTGCTGCTGAATAGTGTTGAGACCAGTCATTACTATCTCGTCGTCCAAAGCCTCGAGTTCTGTCCTCAAGGTCTTGATCTTGTCCACGGATTCTGCTGCCTCTGTATGGAGTTCCCTCAAGGAGCCCAAAGCACTGAAGAATGTTGTCGAGGCCGTGGATATTGACGAGATGAGGTGCATCTCAACAGTGTCCATATACCATGACAACTTCTCCTGGAGGATCGCGTTCGTAGACAAGGCTTTCCGCGGCGCTGGCGCATCCCCGTTCGCATTCTTATCCTCTTTGCGCACCACCTCCGATCTCTCGCTTACAACATCGAACGTCCTGGGGTTCTCCAGATGGAAATCTTCCTCAAAGTAGACCAGAGGGATTGTAGAGAGCGGCGGTGGACCCTGGGCGGATTTCCTGGCATAACTCGAACTGGATCTCCGCACGGGGCTCGCTGCTTCAACATTTGTCCACGACGATATTGATGACACGGATGCTTTTCGAGATCCCTGTGCCCGCCTGCCCGGGCGCAGTCGGTTGTCCACAAAGGGCTCCATGAGCTCATCAGGTTTCGCACGGCTGTTCCGATGCAGCGTGTCCTCCTCCTCGCTCGCCTTGACCTGTTTTAGTTGCGTGTAGAGGGCGCCGACTTGTTTGAGGTACGGCTGGAACTCGGCGGGGTTCACTTTCTGGATGTTGGTCAAGGTCACGGGGGGTATGTCTCTGATTGTCGGTGGTCTGTGGGCACTTGACGCCGGGGCGGACGTGTGAGGAACGAGGCCGGTTCGGACAATAGGCGGCTGCAAGAGCGTCGATATGGCTTTACGGAACGTCAGCTACATAGACCCGGATACAGGCTGACAGGTGGGCTTATGTCTCGTCAGGGGGGTTAAAGGACACGAACCGTTTTGTCCTGCTTCCAGCATGGTGTTGCTACTGCTCCAGCTGCCCTGATCCAATGCGCCGCCAACCGAGTGCAACGAGCTCGCAGTCGAGCCTCGTCTTGTACTGACAGAGCCATGCCTGCCGCTTGCACTATGGAACGGGAAGTCGGACCGGTGGGTGAGGGGCGACGTGGGCGAAGCAAGGCTGTCGATGGACTTCCGAGCGGCAGGATTGGAATACATGATGGCCGCGAATCGGTGAGAGGACGCCAACAGAACACAGTGGTGACGACACGGCCCCTGAGAACGGCAACAGGAAGGCCGGCGCTGCTATCAATAGGATCGATAACGGCGCTGCTACCGAGGAATCATTGCTGGGCCGAGTGTGGTGCACGGGAAACAATTATGGACTTGAGATTCACTGGGACTCTGCGGATGGCCGATATATGACAGGAAAGAAGAAGCACACGAAAGCAATGCGGGAGAGAGAGGGGAGCCGTTGCGCATTCCCTCCTCGGATCGGGGCGTTGTTGAAGCTGGAGACGAAGGCGGGATCGCCTTCCAGCCATAAGAACAGCTAGACCCAAACAGAAGCTCAATCGCCAGAAAGACAAGTGGTTGCGGTGTGGCGCAGCTGATGATGGGCCCCTGTACCTCTGGACTCCTGCCCGAGCTGTGGCGCATGGCTGCACCATTTACGCCTGCTGCAGGGATGTCGCGTCTTCATGCGCGAAAGGCGCGTCCTGAAGCGCGTAAAGTGGTTTGTCGGTCCCTCTCGACAATTTATTCGGTCTCTTCCCCTCCGTACATGCCAACCCACTGCAACTCCAGACCCTGCCTTCTGTCACCCCGCCGACAATTTCTCCAAACCGACTTGCCTCCAGACATTTCATCATGGATCGCGGGTCTGTACATACCCTTCACGTCTTCCCCCAGGAGGAAGGGGAGGACACCAACCTCCAGGTCCAGAAGCAGCTCGAGACCTTCATCCTCGAGTTCAGACTGGAAAACGTCTTCGTCTACAGGTATGCGCATTCATCCGAAAACTAAGATGACCAGAACGACTGACTGACTCCCGTGTAGAGACCAGTTGCGCGAGAATGCGCTCCTCCAAAAATATTACTGCGACGTCAACATCGGCGACCTGATCAAATACAACGAGGAGTTGGCGCATCGCTTGGTCACAGAGCCAGCAGAGATAATACCACTGGTACGTCACTTCTGTCCCCGAGGCTGCCGTGGTGGATAATACCTCTAACGCTGGTCGCCCTCTTCGTAGTTTGAGAACGCGCTGCGCAAATGTACGCAAAGGATTGTCTTTCCCCACGAAGCAAAGATCAGCCTACCACCACACCAACTCTTACTGCACTCAAACGCCGAAGATGTGTCAATCCGGAACCTGGACTCCCTCACAATATCTCGACTTGTGCGCGTGCCCGGAATTGTCATTGGCGCCTCTGTCATGTCATCCAAGGCGACAGAGCTGCACCTCTCCTGCCGAAACTGCGCCTACACTCAGGACATACACATCGATGGTGGCTTCTCAGGCGTGACCCTTCCCAGGAGGTGCGGCAGGCAAAGGCAGAAGGGTGATCCGACAGACCCGTGTCCCCTCGACCCTTACTTTGTCGTCCACGAGAAATCAAAGTTCGTCGACCAACAAGTCATCAAGCTGCAGGAGGCGCCCGACCAGGTCCCCGTTGGAGAGCTACCACGGCACGTGCTCATCTCCGCTGATCGATACTTGACGAACCGCGTTGTTCCCGGATCGAGATGTACTGTCATGGGCATCTTCTCGATCTACCAGAACAAGGGCAGCAAGAACTCATCGACAGGTGGCGCCGTTGCCATCCGCACACCGTACCTCCGAGCAACCGGGATCCAGACAGATGTTGACCAGACCGCCAAGGGTCATTCTATCTTCTCCGAGGAGGAGGAGCAGGAGTTCTTGGAGCTCAGCAGGAGGCCGGACCTGTACCAGGTCATGGCGAGATGCATTGCGCCATCCATCTATGGCAACGACGACATCAAGAAGGCAATTCTTTGCTTACTTGCTGGCGGTTCGAAAAAGATACTCCCTGATGGAATGAAGCTCAGAGGTGACATCAACGTCCTACTCCTTGGCGATCCCGGTACCGCGAAATCGCAGCTTCTGAAGTTTGTGGAGAAGGCTGCTCCTATCTGCATTTACACCTCCGGAAAGGGATCCTCGGCGGCCGGTCTGACTGCCTCGGTGCAACGCGACCAGTCCACTCGGGAGTTCTACCTGGAGGGTGGTGCCATGGTGCTTGCGGATGGTGGTGTCGTATGTATCGACGAGTTTGACAAGATGCGCGACGAGGACAGAGTTGCGATTCACGAGGCCATGGAGCAGCAGACCATCTCGATCGCCAAGGCAGGCATCACCACTATCCTGAACGCCAGGACTTCTGTCCTGGCGGCTGCCAATCCCATCTTTGGCCGCTACGATGACATGAAGACACCAGGCGAGAACATTGACTTCCAGACGACTATCCTGTCCCGTTTCGACATGATATTCATCGTCAAGGATGCGCACGAGCGTGGCCGTGACGAGAGAATCGCAAAGCACGTCATGGGCATCCACAAGGGTGTTACCGCAGCCGAGGCAGAGGTTGAGTCTGAGATCCCCGTGGAGACAATGAAGCGGTACCTGAGTTACTGCAAATCGTAAGTCGCACCCGCCGCCACAAAAAGCACATCACCGTTGCACCCGAAACCCACCAAAAATCTAACCACGCCATTCGCAGACGTTGCGCGCCCCGCCTCAGCCCTGAGGCAGCGGAGAAGCTGTCGTCGCACTTCGTGCAGATCCGCAAGCAGGTGCACGCGTCGGAGCTCGAGGCCAACACGCGGTCGTCGATCCCGATCACGGTGCGGCAGCTCGAAGCCATCGTGCGCATCACCGAGTCGCTTGCGAAGCTGACGCTCTCGCCGGTGGCGACCGAGGCGCACGTCGACGAGGCGATCCGCCTGTTCCTATGCTCTACCATGGACGCCGTCAACCAGGGCGGGGCGAACCAAGGCGGGCGCGAGCTCAGCGAGGAGGTCGCGCGCGTCGAGGCCGAGCTCAAGAGGCGCCTGCCCATCGGCTGGAGCACGAGCCTCGCCACCCTCCGCAGGGAGATGGTCGAGGCCAAGGGGTTCAGCGAGCAGGCGCTCAACCGCACGCTCATGATCATGCAGAGGCGGGAGACCATCATGTTCCGGAACCAGGGCGCGCAGGTCTACAGGAACGGGGCTTGATGTGTCTTGTGTGTGTGTGCCTGTGCGTGTGCACCTGCGTGCATGTATCTGCTCCTTCATGGCTGGAAAGGGTTGGGGGGCCCGTCGGTGTACCAGTGAAGATAGTGTGAGGTGGGGTGGGGTGGTGTACAGGCGTTGGGATATCCCAGGATGATAAACTAGTGTGGTTTTTTTTTACGGGCCTGTTGCGTGATGGTTTAATTATCTACAGTAATGGCATTGTATGGTTCGATGACACTTTGGTCGTCGTATTCCCGTTTTTGTCTCTGCTCTGGCAGTCATCCGTCATCTTGGTTGATCGTGTGCAGAATTTGAAAGTCATTAATCATCATTCACCCCTGGAATCAATTTCTAGTCTACAGAACATACGCATCTTTAAAAGTCAGAATCGGCCAGATCCGGATCCGCCTTAAATGTAGGAGATCGTGTTGTCGAAGCGGATAACTCCATTTACGCCCAGCGAAGCCTCGCCGCCTGCCACACAAGGGCCGCGGGCGAAAATCTGTCATGCTCACGTCAGTAAGGTATACTTCATAAGCAAGGTTGTAACTACCAACTCACCTCTCCTTCGGCCTTGTCGTCCGTGACCTGGAGGTCGCCCGAGTCCCGCAGGAATATCTCGGCGCACGTCAGGGGCGGGCCGAAGTGCGAGTACTTGTCCTCAAAGACGCGGTAGTCGTAGAATTGCGTCTGCGACACAGCACCGGCGACCTTGGGCGCGCTTAGCGCGTAGATGATCCGGGCACCCAGGAAGATGCGCAGGTCGGACAGCACGGCGGAGGACAGCGGCGGGGTGTCGGCGCCGGCACGCTCGGCCGTGTACACCAGGCGGAGCTTGCCCGGGGTGCGGCCGACGGCCGGCCGCAGGCTGTCGTTGAGGCTCGTCAGCAGCGAGGTGGCAGGCATGGCGCCGCCCTGGGTGAGGCTGCGGGTCTGGAGCCAGTGGATCCTGCTGGCGAGGAAGGAGCTGATGTTGCGGGTGGCCTCGGCGTGCGTCTTGAGGAGGGTGTTGGGGGATGCGACGACGATTGTGGGGGAGATGCCACGGGTTGCGAGGGTGAGGTCCATCTCGGCGCTTGCTGACGAGTTGAATGCCACCGAGGCATTGGAGAAGAGAGCAGTCAGGGTCAGCACGAGGGTGTACGTGTTGGTCAGGGGGTCCGCGGGGAGGAACAGGTCTGAGGGATTCATGCGCTGGGACTGCGGAACAGCGAAGAGCTGACCAGCAATAGCGGACACAAAGTTGGCGCTTGTGAAGCGGACCATCTCCTCCTGGACGCCTGGCTTGGACTGCCAGAAGACCGTGATATCCCGGGGTTCCGATTGGCCCTGGACGGGGGGGACTTCGGTGCCGGCTTCCGCTGGGCTGTCCCGCACGATATCCTGCCAGGTGGAAACATTGAGGCTGCTTCCCATGCCCTTGGGAACCTCGGTCCAGTCCAGATGGCTGTTTCCCTCATCGACTACCCAGATGATCTGGCGTAGGGATGGGTAGTTGTTGGCCACGAGATCCATGGGGAACTGGCCAGGCAGGGCGACGACAGTATCAGCGGCAGATCTCCGCAACATGGAGATGACTGCCTCATCCGACTGGTCGAAAGGGATGAGAATGGCAGTCAGGTTATGGAAGGAGCATGCGAACAGGCTTGCGAGGAACTCGACCGAGTTTGGGAGGTAGATGGCAACGCGGGCGCCGCCCTGGTCGTTGATGTGCTTTCCGATGAGGTTAATCTGGCGGGTCACATCATCTGCGCACGTTAGCTGCCGAGGGACAACCAGAGTTGAAGAGATCTACGAAGCATACCAAGCTTGTGCTCCAGGACCTTCTCGGCGCCCAGGACAGTCAGGAGCTTGCCCTTGCCGATTGGTTTGCCCTCCTGCGAAGTGCCGCCGACGGCCTGCCGCCAGACGTCCCTGAGGTCTCCGTCCCGTCCTCTTGACCACTTTGAGGCCCCGGGGTCCTTGACATTCAGGCCAGCGTTCAAGGGCATGCCATGCGGGGCCGAGTGTGACCGGTAGATGGACGATTCGCCTGGGTATCGCACAGGCGAGGCCTGGGACTGGCGGGCAAGAAGCAGAGGGTGGGTGTCGGGATCGCGGCGCGTGTAGAGCACGAAGGTGAGATACATGACAAGAAAGGTAGTGATGGCAGTTGACCAGGCGTTCCATTGCGAGAACAGGCCGGTGATGCCCTCGTCGAACTGCCACATTGCCCTCTCGTACAATCCCATGGCGAGCTAGCTGATGGGCCGGCGGCTCCGACCGGCGCAGATGGTGAGGAAGAGGTCGATTCTAAATGTGCGGGTGGTGCAAAGCCCAGGTCATTGGAGCATGGGATTTGATTCCTTTTTCGAGCCGGGTTGATGACAAGGTGACCTACACGATCTAATGCCGTCTGTCGGGATGGTGTAGACTTGGAGGGTTCGAGGGTTCACCTTACTGTCAGCCAGATAGGTAGTGGGTTCTGGGGGGGCGCGTCAGCCATACGTACGAAGTATGTACCCAGCCCAGTGATGCTGGAAGCCTCGGGGCTGAGCTGTCAGTCAGTACGGAGTAGTGGGGCCCGGGTACGTATGTACCTACAGTAGTCCGACAGTGTAGCTCCAAACGGGTTGGAGGGGCCAGCCAGGACCCCGAGGCACTAGGTACATGGGGTACTACCTAGGAACCTACTGTACGAGAGGTGCCTAGGTACAAGGTACTTCCGGCCAGCGGCAGGTGCCGAGAGGCTAGCAACAGGGATTGTCGTCGCCTGGGAACCCGCGCTTTGTTTTCATCCACCACCCCAATTTAGCCTGCCTTCCCTTTACTTCGAATTACCCTCCACGCCGACAACAACGACAACCACCGCATCCCGTGGGCTTGCCTCGGCACCGCCCCTCTCTCCTCACGCCTTACTAACCACAGCAGCTCCATCCTCCAAATTTTACGCCCTGGCCAGGCCCGCCTGCGAACTCCTGACGTCTGGTACTACACTACAGTTGCGACAACATCGCCAGCCGCGCATCACTGCCTCGCAGGGCCACCGGCATCCAGCTATGTCCTACACAACAGCTCTTGCGCTGAGCAAGACGCGAAATGGCGGGGCCCTCTTAACACCCTCCAAGGCCAGGCCAGCTCCAGTCGCCGACTCTCCAGGGAGCTGGCAGCATCCCCGAATCAAGGACATCACTCGCCGCCAACAAGCCACAACCTTCACCAGTGACAATGTCGAGACTATTGTCTACAACCTTGTCGCCATCTTCATCATTCAAATGATAAATCTGGCAGCCGCCGAGTATGGCCCAACGCCGCTGTAAGCTCAGCCCACCGTTGTGGGCAGGATCCTGTGCTAACACGAAATTCTAGGTCGAGCGACGTGAAAGAGTACCTCCACTGGACCTTCCTGGCTTCCCAGACCATTCCTTTGGTGAACATCGGCCGCGCTTGTCTTCCCCTAGTACGGTCAAAGGACGATCTTTCCGACATCCCCTTGACGGCAGCCCAGCGCGCGCTTCTTGGTCTGCCACCGAGTTCAGCCCCTCCCACGCCCAACTCAGTCTACAGCACGCCTCCTCGATACGCCCGCACACCGTCAATAAACGGATCCGTCGGAAAGCCAAGCCCGGCCAGCTCGCCCCTGTCTGCGAGTGGTAGTCCTGCCTCCGCGACACGCGTCAGTGGGTCTCCATACTCGCCCGCCGCGAGCCCCTTGCTGCAGAAGGCGGTTGGCTACAGCGGAGGACGGCAATCCTCATACGGGTCTCCGAGTCCCTTCAACGCGAGCACGAGCTCTTTCAACCTCAGCACTGCCTCTAGCCTCTTCTCGGAACCTCCCCCAACCCCTACCCCGATGGGCGGGAAAAGGACAAGTGTTAGCCTGAACAACAAATGGTTGTACGATAGGAGTCGTCGACCATCTGGCAGCGCCTGGCCATAGAATGGACGAAGAGCATTAAATGGCAGCAACGAGGCAACGCGAATATGACAAAGCAGCATGGCATGTCGAGCTCACGACTGGTGTCTGCGCCTGTCTGATCTTTGTGAAGAGTAGACGGGATGGCGGCACGTCGGAGCAAAGAAGGACGGGACGCTCAGCGCAGGCACGGGACGCGGGATATCGCATCTACGATATTGAGGGATCTGGATCTGGTCTTGCGGCCTCAAGAAAGCCGCGTCGGCAACCTTGTGGCTTTCCGCATCATGTACCTCGGGGCGACTGTGCTACACAACCAACGAAACTTCCTCGTCGTTCAGCAAGGGCCTGGGATTTGATACTTCAGGCTCTAGGAAGCTTCGGGGTCTTCTCAAGTTTGCACCAGGCGTAATGAGCCAGGGTCAAGTTGGTATACGAATAGGCACGCCCTCAGTTTCAGCAATGAACAGGTTGCTCGATGAGAGCAGGATAGGTGCCAGATCAGATTCCTGCAGAGATAGACAGCGAAAATGCCATTGGTCGCTTTTTGTAAATAAAGCAATAACAGAGCTGATGCCGACAAAGCACTGCATATCTACCCGACAAGGTATCAGAGTGGCTGAGTGGGTAATCGGCATTTAGTGTTTGTACACGTACTATTGTAGCTATGCCGGGGCAATCAATCTGAAAGGGTTAGGTGGCCCAAGTGTGGCGGGCTAAGTATAATATCCGAGCGCGATGTGATATCACTACTGCCGCCCGCGGGCCTGCCGGGCTGCGGCCTCAGGAACCCCAAGCATCACCGTCCAAGCACTGCTCCGTATACGCCCTCGACCTGCAGCCCCATCACCACTGAATTCCTGCAGATCCCATCTCCTTAGTCGACCAGGACGAGAGCAGCCTTGAGACATGCTATCGGGTCGCCGCCAACATGGGTGCAAGCGACTCGAAGCTTGTCTTCAAAAAGGGCATCTTCAGGCTCAGTGGAGAGCGCCGCATTCCTGCTGACGATCCGTACTGGACCTCTGTGTGTAGCCCGACCTGTCTCCCGTCCCCGGCCCCAGCCAGGCCGCCCTTGTCGCTGACAGACGTCAACAGTTCTGGGAGCTCCCCGAGTCATCTGACGATGTCTTCAGCCTGTTTGCCGCGGCTGACATACGGCGCACGCGAGACCATGCCATCGAGAACCTCGAGACCCTGATACTGGCCGTCACCTCACGGCTCTTCAACCTGCGGCACCACCCGTCCTTTCCCGACCCCGAGATTGCCCCCGAGCGTGATGCTCTCAACTGCATCCGGGTCCTCACCAGAGTCCTGCCCTACATTTACGAGGCCGACAACCTCCACGAGTGGGAGGACCGCTTCTTCTGGGGCATCCGGCGGAAGAAGACGCGGGAGTCCGCATTGGCCAGCGAGGTGCTCTTCGATGACGGCGAGGAGGAGCCAGCCAGGAGCAGGCGCTCAGATGAGTACGAGGAGGTCAGGCCCTTGGCTGAGGAGCTCATCGACACCCTTATCGACTTGCTGTTCTTCTCCGATTTCACCGTGTCTAAACAACCACACGGCAAGCCCAAGGTTACCTATGCGATATGGCAGAGCGGCGTGGGATGCAACCAAGCCGTTGCTACCACCAAGGAGTTTGAGAGCAACCGCATCGAGGTCTTGCGCCTGCTCCTTGCCATCACCGGCCAGAGCCTGTACATGTCAGCCGCAGCGCTCCCCCGGAATGGCACGAAGGCTCTGACGCACATCTGCACCTGCTCGGACAAGCAGGTTGTATTGTCGGTCTTGTGCTCTCTACTAAATACTGTAAGATGGCCCAACCCACATCTCATCACACCCGAGCCTGACAGCGTCTAGACCATGAAGTATAATCCCGCGAGTTGGCGAGTGCCGTACAATACACTCGTCTTCAAGGACCCAAAACAGATCCTTGTCACATACTCGTTGCAACTCCTCCTCATCACGCTCCTGTATCCTGTCCCAGAGCAGAACGGTGAGCCGCAAAAGAATTGGTTCCGTCACTTTCTTGGGCGGATACACCGGCCGCAGGACTTCCAGTTCATCGTCGATGGCATGACGCGCATCCTGAACCAGCCTTTGCAGGCCAATGCTTCATATATCCCGGGTACACAGTCGTCCATACGCTTCGCACCCGAGATGATAATGCTATTTTGGGAGATAACGCAGTGCAATAAGCGCTTCCGCTCCTTCATTGTCGACACCGAGAGGGCGCACGACTTCACCATCCTCATTTTGTTCTACGCTCTCGAGTACAAGAGCGATGCCTCAAAGCAAGGCGTGGTGAGGATGTGCGCCTTCCTTCTCCAGACCTTGAGCGTGGAGAAGAACTTTGGCGTCAACCTCAACAAGCCTTTTGGGGCACAAGAGACATTGCCTCCTGTAATCCGCATACAAGGCTTCAGGGGGTCCTATGCTGACTTCCTCATACAAGTGAGTCCGCGAATTATTTAAAGATGGCCGCCTGGCTCTAATATCATGCAGTCCATCTACAACCTCATCACCACAAGCAATGGAAAGCTTACAGCGATATACCCTGCCCTACTGGCAATCATCAACAACATTGCTTATTATCTCGAGGGACTCAATGTCGCAACCGGCGCCAAGATGATGCAGCTCTTTAATTCGATGTCGTCTCCGTCATTTCTGTTGGCGAACGACACGAATCATACCCTCCTAAGATCATTGCTCGAGTCTATGAACTCCATACTCGAGCACCGATACAAGAGTGAGTGGAAGGTGGCTCACGAAACTGTAATAAACTCTTCTGACTCTTCGCAGGGAACCCCGAGTTTGTGGCGGCAGTCCTACGGAATAGGAAACGTTTCGAGGCTCTCCGCAATTTCACCTTAGAAAGCGGGCAGGAAGAGATCGAGAGGCGTAATCGGCGACGAAAGGACGCTCGAGCTTCTTCAGATATCGACTCGACCAGGAGTTCGGTTGAGAGCCTGCGTAGTCCGGTCATAGGCCATTCCCGGCCACCAGCACTGAGCAACGTCCCCGAGGAGGACGGCACATTTACCATTGGTGATGATGAGGACGACAGCGACGAAGAGCGCCCCACGCCCTCGCAATCCGACCCGAGCGAGAACCCATCAAGGGCATCCTCGGTGGTGTCAAACGTCGAGGATGCCGTTCCAACACAACTCCGGGGTATGTCAGAGAAGGCCAGGGGCAAGATGCCGGCCGGCATACAGAACTTCTCGAGGCAGAATAGCGTGACGAGCCTCAGCGGGTACTCCATGTCGGGCCAGTCAATGAACGGCCAGTTCGAGCCGACGCCGCAGTGGATCGACAGCTGGCTCCCAGAGCTGCCACTGCACACCATCCTGAGCGCCATCTCTCAGGTCTCGGCCCTGGTCTCACGGAAGGCGCTGATTGCGGACCACGCCTCGCCTGAGACGCTCCGCAAGATCAGCCAGGTGACACTGGTCGGGGTCGACCCGTCTCCGGTCCGGGTGCACTCGTTCGAGTGGTCCCCGCTGGCGCTAGGCTGGTACGAGTCGCTGATCTGGAGCTTCGTCTTCAGCAGCGAGATGCAGGTCTCAAAGGGTACGGTGGGTATCTGGAACGGCACGGGCATCAAGTTGTTCCGCGTGCAGGAGACGGCGCCCGAGGGCCCGACGCTGACAAGCCCCCGCGGGGCCGTCGACGCGGTCGGGAGCAACATAGTCTCCCGGATCGGAGCCATGAACCTGCGGGGCCCGGCGCAGCAGGGCTACAGCCAGGTCGGCCAGGGTGGAGGTGTGGGCGGCTCACCGAACCCGTCAACGCGCAATTAGGAATAGGGTCAAGCCGGCGACGACCAACGGAATGGCAACCGGCTCCGGCGCTCGTTGGGCCGCCCGGATCAGCGCAAGCAGCGTTGCGGCGTAGTAGAAGACAGGCCAGGGAGACGCAGACCGGCGTGTGCCCAAGACGGGTCGGGCGACTTCATTTTGGGTCATACGCATAGCGATTATCTCTTTCATTGCGGCCGCTCTGGTCCTTGGGTGCAGTGGGTGAGAAGAGGACCCCCGGGGGGGGGGGCGCTTTTTTTTTTTTTTTTCCCTTCTTTTTTCTCCGGGGGGCGGGCACGCATAGAGCCTGTCTCTCCTCATGCTCGCAGACCCCTTTGTAAGAAAAGGGATGGGATGGCTGGCGTCGACGGCCCCTGTGATGCGGCGGCTGCTCAATCTGTTTGGGAGAGCAAAATAATACCGAGGACGACATTACCTTGGCTGTGCTGTTGTTTTGTAAGCCGCTGGCTGCGAAGTGATCGGGCTGTAAGCCACGCAGCGGCAAGCAGAGCAGAGACGCCGTGCAGACTTCAAGTGCTTCTCTCACATGCCAAGACGTCATTGCACACTCTTGACGCAGATGCGTGCTGCCACCGGTCATTGATTGGCCTGGGAAGCCTGGGGTAGGTACCGAGTCGCCACGGGGCAGCAGCCCAGTGCCCCGGTACACAAACCTCTTGACACCAGGTGCTGTGGAGCAAACGAGGCAAGAAGCTTGATGTTGAACCCTGGCGCCCCCGGTTCAATGTCCCAATACGATGCGGTTGCATAAGAGGTCTTCTGGGGCACTCCTGGTGTACTCGAGGGATCTGCGCCCGACAGAGCCCGCAAAGACAACTCTCGCCACTCCCCATGAGCCGCGTGACACCTTGGAAGCCCATATGCAGACAACCTGTAGGGTACGGAAGAGCGAATGGTGTGGGTTACGAATCACGACAAGCATGCGTGTCCTGGAGGCAGCCCGCGGGAGATTTTGCCACTCTCGCTCGTGCAGATGGCCAAACAACCTCTCCTTCCAAGTTTGCTGGATTCCCCCGTGGTATATCGGCATTATCGTTATATATACACTAGAACCCGGCGGCTTCGGGCACGGTGGCGCGGGAAGGGTGGGAGGACCCTTGAGGATGACGCTCGGCAGGAAGCACCAGAAAGGGGTCGATCATTTCCGGAGAGCTGTTAGCGGGTGCGAGCACAGCCACGTCGCCGGCGCTTTCAAGCCAATATGCTGGTCCTTCCACCTCTTTTGGAGACATTCCGTTCGGGAACACCGCCACACCTGCAGCCGGGATCCGTCAAGCCACGTCGCCCTAGATGATAACTGCCCAAGCTTGACCTGGACCCTTGAAATCTGATGTGATAGTCTGGTAGGCGCCTTTCCTTTTTTGGACGAGGTTGTGTGGCATGGGAAAGTTGAAGACTGGCCGCGCGCGTGCGTGTATTATCCCATATCTCCTTCTTGTTATAGGTGTCTTGAACGAGACTCCCATTTTTTTTTTTTTTGGCATTCGTTTTACAATCCTGTTTTCGCGTCGCATCATAGCACATAATTTTTTTTCCCTTCTTGTTCTGCTTAACCGCCCCTTGAAAGTGACTCCCACATCACTCTTGGGATTTTTACTTGTCGCGTCTTGATTCCTGTTTCCTGATCTCCGTGCCAAGTCTTGCCAGCCCCCCCCAGGTTGGATGATGTGCGCAGTAGCACCGCGGTTGTAGCATCATGGTAGATACTGATGAGGCCCCGCCCGCGGCGTCTGGCGACGAGGTCAAGCCTTACAAGATCCACGTAAGTTTCGCAATCTTCTTCTTCCCCCTCCGGACCAGACTGCTAACGCCACACCCCAGGTCTCGAGCAGATATCTCGACCTGACCAGGCAGAAGCTGGAGCTGACTCGCCTGCCGCATGAGAGCACACAGCCCCCGTCCGAGGACTGGTGGGAGCCGAAACCCCAGGTGGAGCCGCTCATAGACTTCTGGTAAGTCATACTGCTCGTTGGCAGTCGGGCCCATAAGGCTGTGGGATATGGGACGATCCGACGCCCGGGGCTGGTACCCGGCGCAAGGGACCAATGCTGACGCGGGGGCACCAGGCTCGAGAAATACTCGTGGCGCGAGCAGGAGGAGGCCCTGAACAAGACACCCCAGTTCCGCACGGCCATATCGATCCCGTCGTCAGAGACGCCCCTCCGGCTGCACTTCATCCACGCCCCCTCGCCCCACAGGCACGCCCTACCGCTGCTGCTGATCCCGCCCTTCCCCTTCTCGAACCTCGCCCTGGCGCACCTGGTGAGGCCATTCACCGAGCCCGAGGATGCCTCCCGGGACCAGCCGTTCCACCTCGTCATCCCGGCCCTCCCGGGGCTGGGCTTCAGCGACCCCTTCCCCAACAACACGCCCGTGGTCCCCGCGGCGGCCGAGATGCTCAACACGCTCATGCTGCGCCTCGGCTACGGCCGCTACCTCGCCAGCAACGCCGGCGCGGCGCAGTCGTCGCCCGCGAGCATCGACTGGAAGCTCGTCGAGGCGCTGTCGTCCGGCCACCCGGGGTCCTGCCTCGGCGCGCACCTCATCTCCCCGCCGCTGTGCTCGCCCAGGCTGTCCGAGGCGCCCCTCGAGTGGGCCAAGTGGACCATCGCCAGCTTCCTCAACGCGCCGATCCTGGGGTACAGCAGGGAGGACCTCTCTGCGCACAAGCAGGCGGCCGTTGCGCTGGCGCGGCGCAGGAAGGAGGCGCTCACGCCATCCGAGTTTGGGCTGAACAATGTCGGGCTGAAGGAGCCAAACACACTCGCGTAAGTGCCTGGCCTCCACGCCCGGGCTCGGGTTCCACCGTGGAACCCAGCCCCGTGTGCTCTTTTGGAGGATCTGATACCCGCCGGGCATCAACACCGGGCGGACGGCCTGGACCACAAAAGGTGCTTGTACTGACAACCTCCGACAGGTACGCAATGTGCGACTCACCTACGGGGCTCCTCGTCTTCGCACTCAAGGGCCTGCGCCTGCTCGCGCCCAGGCTGCCATTCACGCCCGAGCAGATCATCACCTTCACCAACCTCGCCTGGCTGCCCGGGCCCGAGTACGCGATGAGGTTCTGGGCGCACTGCGCCACGCACGGCAGCGCCACAAAAGAGGCGCCTAAGAAGGCGTCCGCGAGGCCGAAAGTCGGCATCACGGTGTTCCTGGGGGAGACGGCGGCAGGAGGCGAGGATGGCCGGCCCGGTGCTGCCCCCGTGGCCGGCGCCGGCGCCGACGGGGCGATACAGCTCGAGGCACCGACCAGGACGGGCGCAGGCACGCGGTACGTGTGCCCGGCGTGGGCAAACGCCCACTACCGCGTGCTCTTCTCGCAGAGGGTGCAGGGGCTCCCCGGCCTGCTGGCCTGGGAGCGGCCGCACGTCATCCTGGCCGGCCTCAGGGGCCTTGCGGCAGAGGTTCTGAGGGCGGACGTGCGGCTCCGGACCCCGGCTGCCGGGGACGGCACGGCCCCCCTCGAGGGCGTGGTGGCCCCCGGGGAGGAGGCGGCAGGCGCTGGGGGTCAAGGCGACGAGGGCGGGGGGCTCATGCCGCCGCCGCGCCCGGTGCTGGAGCAGGGCAACAGCTCCAGGACGCGGGTCGAGTCGCAGCCGCCGTCCAGCCCCAAGGGCAAGGAGCCCGAGGTGGCGTCCCCGGGCCCCGCTCCGGCGGGCCAGGACGAGGAGGAGGAGGAAGACCGGCCCCTCAGGGAGGGGACGCCTGACACTGTCGTCATGGGGAAGACACCACCAAAGGAGAAGGATGGTGCAAAGTGAGAGGCCCGGTACCTACCGTTGTTTTCATGACTGAGGAGATGAGAAGCTCACTGCACGACCCCCCCCCCTTTTTCTTTTAACGATACCATATTTCTTCGGCATACATACGACATACAAGCAACAATTGATCATAGGCATTTTCGGAGCGAAAAGGTAATGCAATATCATGAGGGTTTAATTCTGAGCAGCTGTCGGCGGACAAGGAGAGAGACCATATGGAGGACGTCATCATACCAATAGGCACCATGCTCGAGGACTCGCAGAGTCTGTGATAGCGATGCATACATGGCACAGGTACATGGAGATGTCGAGTAGAACAATACACAGCGTGACGAGGTGAAGTTGACATCGTTTTTGCCTGGGCAGGGTAAAGGGGCGATTTCGATCGAGCGAGAGAGGTGTCCTCGGCACGGGAAATAGAGATGTGCGTCGAGCCTCCTCGGCGGGTGGTAGATCCTGGCCTAGACGAGAATGATCTGCCCAATGAGCGAGAGCCGGGCTCCTTTGACTACTACGCGACAGACAGTGCTTGATATTGGGTGAGGCTGCAACTGGGGCGAGGCCCGTGTAAGTGAGCCTGGCCTACGGCTCGGCGATAAGAGATCCGATAAGCTCACACGGCAGCTCTAACGTGGCCTAAGCTTCACCTTGCTTACTGCCTGGCGGTTGGGACGAGAAAGCCACGTCCTTCACACCAATTTAGACATCTGGTCTGATCGGAATCTCCCACCACCGGCTCGGCAGCGATGACTGCGAGATAGAACACACCAAGACACCTCTTTCGAGCTCCGACCCAGCTGGAGTGGCTCCCAGGATTATAACCACCACCGCCAACACATCACACACGAACACCGAACCGAACCGAACCGGGCCAAAAGGCGAGCCCACCATGTACACCTCCCTCGTGCGCGCGCAGAACGTCTTCGGCTTCTTCACGACCGTCGCCTTCGCCGTCGCGGCCCTCATAGCAGCCACCGACGTCCTCGCCCCGCGCAGCCCCTCGGGCACCATCCGCCCCACCAGCACGCAGGTCGTCAGGGGCCGCCCGCACTACTACTCGACCAAGCGCGAGGAGTACGCCATCATCAGGTTCAGCCTCGACGCCGACCTCAGCTCCCTCTTCACCTGGAACACCAAGCAGGTCTTTGTCTACGTCACGGCCGAGTGGCCGGCCCCCGGCGGCGGCGCCAACGCCACCAACCAGGCCGTCATCTGGGACCAGATCATCACGAGCCCCAGCTCCGACCACCTCGCCAACATCGGCCCCGCCGCCCTGCGCAAGCTCAAGAAGAGCGCGGCGGGGAGGCCCGTCGACCCGAGCAGGTAAGCACTGACTAGGGGAGGAGAGAAGACAAGAGAAGAGACAAGGAAGCCCGAGTCTGTAACTGACACGAGCGCATGGTATCAAAAAACACAGGGGCAAGCTCTCCCTCAAGAACCAGCGCCCAAAGTACCAGATCACGCACCCCTCGTCGCGCATCGCCGAGACCGACGGCGTCGAGCTGCGCCTGCACTACAACGTCCAGCCCTGGGTCGGCGCCCTGACCTGGGACCAGGGCCGCGACTACGGCCGGTGGGGCGCCATGGGCGGCGGCACGAGCGACGCCTTTGCCCTGCCCGCCGTCAAGAAGAAGGACGGCGAGGGCGCTGGTGATGGCGGCAACAAGAAGAAGGCGGGCGGCAAGCAAAAGGCCAGGGCTTAGTAGGCCCCAGGGTTGTAGTTTCTGTTCTTGAGCCGGGCCATGCCCCCCCCCCCCC
>NQMI01000001.1:1343534-1367457 GCA_002270565.1 Stenocarpella maydis
CCCACACACTGGACCTGATTAGATGGCTTGGGATCCTTGAATCTGTCGGGCGTGCGGGCAAAATAGCAATGGAAAGCTCATGGAAATTCCCTATTGGCGCCGGGTTTGGAGGCGCGAGTTCTGAAAAGGCAAGCCGCCAGGGAGGAATGAATCCCACGCCCGAGCCAAATGAGACAGCGATCACGGCCTTGCTTGGCTGTCGTACACCGTGGTCAACCAGATGACCTCCGGCGCATGGGGACAGCAAGCCAGCTCAACATGCTTCCACCGCGAGGGAGAGCCAAGAAGAAAGGATTCACAAGCCAGGCGATCCCCGCCGTGCGCTCCCATGTCGCGTAGAGGGAACGGTTTCGAGAGATGCTCTATTTGCAACTAGTATACCACCGCTGTCCTGTGCCAGCACTTGCTATTCTGTATTCTATCGCTGTTCTTTTCCGGACCCCAATTGCTGTCTTCTGCCCACATTCGTGCTCCACTGGGCAACTGCTGAGCCCGCACGCCAGGGTACCGCCCATCATTGTCCCGTACGATCCGACAAATAGCCTTACTTGCGCGCAGGTCATGTGGCTGGATGCATAGGCTTGCTATGGAATGATGGTGTGGGTGGGCCTGGTCAGACGAGGCGTATTTAAAACATGCCTGGAAGCGCTGTTGGCGTCCTTATCCACGTCGGTCGTCTCGCTTGGTAAAAGACTCTCCATGCGGTCGGCAGATCCTCCATGTTCTCCTTGATCATCTTCTCCTTGGGGGTGTGGCGACACTGGAAGATCATTACTGGCCTCGGCCGGTGAGATTCCTTCTGCAGGTAAGTGTGATGGTTGCCAATCATCACGGTTATTGGACGGTGAAGTCGACGGCACAAATTCGTGCGATGCAGACGGCTTCTAGCTCTGACTCGCAGCTCGCAACTCTTGCGACTGCTGTGGCTGGTCGGTTATCGGTGGTCCTGGGGTGTGCGACGGAGTGGACTCCTAGCTCTGAGCAGCAGGCTGAGGCTGCTGCGGCTTGCTTCCACCCCTGCTGCCACGCGGTGCGGGGGCGCCACGACCGCGGCCTCCCCTACCACGGCCTCGGCCTCGGCTGCTGGCGTCAAGGCCCGGGGGCGGCGGGTAGGCGTTGAAGGTTGGCTGCGGAGCTGGGTGGCCCTGGCCATTCGGTGCTGGACCGCCGCCGCCTCTCCCACGGTGAGCACCACCGCGTCCGGCTCTACCGGCACCATTCTGGGACCCTCCGCGGCCACCTCGCTGCCAGTCTTGTTGCGGTGTCTGGTTCGGCGACGGGCGGTACACCATATTGCTAGGCTGGATGTTGAGAGTTCCTCGCTGCGGCGGATGACCATTGTGCCCTCCGCGACCACGACTGTGGCCGTTGGAGCCGTTCAGCGCACCACGGAATGAGCCAGTCAGTGGCGGAGGGGCAGGAGAGTCGCGGAACTGCCTGCCGCCAGGCATGCCGTAGCCACCACTGGCCACGAGCGTGGTAAGCGACGGGTGAGGGGCGCGCGCCATGGCGGCCTTGGAGCCAATGACGACCTGCTTATCGGTCAAGTTGAGAACGGACGATGATGGGACCGTCTGGCCGCGGAAAGCAGGGCACCGGCCATCCAGGGTGTTTCCACTCATAAAGGTGATGTCGAAGACAATGTCGAGGATGTTCTTGCTGCCCACCCTGCTGATTCCAACCACGGTTCCTCGGGAAGCGATAGGGACCTTGCCGATATTCTGCGCATAGACAACCCGGTCTCCCAGGTGGAAACGCTGATTTCCGAGCCGGGTCTCTGCATCCCCAGGCTTCAAGAGTGCGCTGCGCGGAACTCCCTTCACGACCTGCTGGGTCGTCTCCTGAGAAGCTATCAATGCTGCTTCAGATGCTGCTGCCAGCTCCATGACAACGTTGGAGTCAAGCTGTTCGGCCTCCAATGGCACCTTGACAAAGCTGTTCGTGCCGACAGACTTGAGCCACTGGCCAATCTCCTTGACTCTTGTCGTCGCCGTGCCCTCGTCAGCCCAAATATCAGTTGCCTTGACATCGCGGCTTTGCACGTTCTTCTGCAGCCCTACAAAGAAGTCTGGGAACTTTGTCATGTAGTCCGCGACCAACTTTATCGCGGCGCTACTGAACTCCCACCCCGTCTCTGACTTGCGGGTGAAGCCGAGGACCTTCAGCTTCTTTGAGTCGAACTTCAAGTTCAGACCCAAGTTGACCTTGAGATCACCCACGCTGAAGACTTGGTAGGAAGATGTGATCTTGCTGAAGGCCAAAGGATGAAGCCCTAGTTGCTTGGAGACCATGAAAGACGGAAGGTAAGCGTTCTCACGCTCACTCTTGCGGATGATATGCTTCGCAAAGTCCGGCTCCTTGTTCTTCATCTTGGAGATGATGACATCCAGTTTCTTGTCGCTGTAGCCAGTAACAGCGAGGGGCCGACCATAGGCCAGGTCGCCCAGGTAGAAGGCGTGCGAGTCGACAGGGAATTCCTCCTCGAGAGGAAGGGCTGCCCTCTCTGTGAAACGCTCATCCTCGTTCACCACGTCATCGACAACCGTCTGCGACGCGTAGAAGTCCCGCATGCCTGGTATCTCACCAAACTCCTTGATGGTGGCACCCTCATCAGTCTTGATCAATCCCTTGAGCATTTCAACGTGGACCATGGACTCCACATCGCCGATCAAGATGCCCAAACGCTTGCTGTAGAAGTCCTCCCAATACCTTGCGTTCTTCAACCACTCGTCAATCTCCCTGTTCGAGTGATCCTTTACGACGAGGCCGGACCCGTCCTCGGCAAGTGTGAAGTCAAAAAGCTCGTCAGAGACGCGAACGATCTTGGCTTCCTGAAGGAATGGATAGCCGACATAACACCGTTTGCCAAGTTTGTTCTTGGCGTTCTCAACCTTGGTCCGTACCGCTGAGTCGGATAGCGTGACCACCATACTCTCGTTCCGACTGTCCTGCTGGAAGACATTGACCCCGTGGAAGCCCAGGGTCGCGGTGTAAGGCAGGGTTGCCAGGCTTGGGAAACCCGCCAGGGCCGATACATTAAGCATGGCTCCTTCCATCAGGCCTTGCCGGTAGCTCAGACCATCCGTAGGCGGGAGATCGAATATGTTTTCTACACAGTGGCAGTGGGCAATATCCGGGAATATGCCCACCAGTGAGGATGGATATGTAAAGTCGTAGTCTTCTGAGTAAGTGAATTTGATAGGGACATTGAAGCCATTCCTGCCTTTTTCATCATCGGACAGCAGGTCGTTCTTGGTCGCCATGGCCTCGAGGAGTCTCTTCTCGTCGATAAAGGGGATCTTAATGACGGCCTCCCAGTCCTGCTTCTTGCCGTTCATGTCCAACTCGAAGTCTCTGGGGTAAAAGTCGACGATAGGTGAGTTGGGGTTAGTCATTAGATCCCAATAAACGCTAGGGACAATCTTCTTGCTTCGGTCAGGAAGCACGCCCATCAGCTGCTCGAAAGGTCGGAAAGGCTGGCCCAGCTTGAAGTTGAGGTCTGCATTAAGCCCCTTGATGACATCCGAGATCAGAGGAGAGTAGTGGTACTGGTAAAACCAGGGCCATGAGCAGATACCACGGTAGTAGTAGAACAATACCCACTGCAGGCCTTGCACGTAATTCTCGGTGAGCTTCTTCAGCTCGGCTTCCTTGTTCCCTGCCCACTCGGGGAACTTCTCGGCGTAGTACTTGTCCTTCCACTCCTGGAACTTCTGCTCGTACAGAACCTCATATTGAGCCTGAGCTTCTTCCGCTGTCACATCCTGCACCTCGGCGTTGTCATACTTCTTGACAATCCGGTTGATGGCAAGTAGAGATTCTTCTTCAAAGTCGTCGGCGCCTTCGCCGTCATCCATTTCTGGCTTGGGCGGGAAGGTCAGCACCAGATGGCGGTGCCCTTCGTCGTCTTCCTTCGTCTTCCAGTCGATACGAGCGCTGTCGGCAAATTCTTGCACGAACTTTCGGTCAGCAGCCTTCAGGCTGATACCGAGGTCCAGAGTCTCAGAGGCCCGCTTGGTAAGGAAGGGCTTGATCTGTTCCTTCCACAGCTTCTTCTGCTCTGATGTGACGACGAGTTTCCCCTTCGGCTTGGGGGCATCCCCATTCGTGATCTTACGCTTGGCCTGGAACCACTTAGCGCTCTCGACCTCGTGCTCGAAGAAACGGTACTCCTCCTTGCTGAGCTCCTCGAGGAAAACCCCAAGGCGCTTCAGGTTTATGGCGCCACCTTCATTGATGTAGCCGTCACATTTCGGCAAGACAGACTTGTATATCCTGAACATCATGGCCAAAGCGCCCTCATTGATGTGTATCCGTGGAAGATTGGGTAAGAAATCGTTGCCAACAAAGAAGGCCATTAGAATGAAATCATCGATAACCCGCTCCATGTCGAAGGGGAAGTCTAGCTTATTCGCGCCGTCCTGTTTAAAGTCCTGGAACTCCAGCTCGAGATACTCTCTTACGATGCAAAGATGCATGAGATAGAAATTCTGATGCTCCAGTTCCTTGGACTGGACCTTGGACTGGCGGCCAAACGTGACCTCCTCGCGGAGGAGGCAGAAGTGTGGGTCATGGCTGAGCAGACCCAGCATGATCAAATCCGCGTCGAGACCGTATAGACAATGTCGCATATTAGGGTGGTAATCTGGCTGCGCCCTCGCGTTCCGAATATACTCCATGATCTTGTGCTCGCCCTCGCCGGGGACCTCGTGTCCGGAGAGCACAATCTCGCAACCCTGCCACTCCTTATCCTCGGTGACCTTCTTGTTGATGAAATATCTCAGCTGCTGTGACAGCTTCGCCATGAACTCGGTGCCCGGCGTGATGCAGTTGCTGTCGAATGGCTCCTCCTTGGGCAGTTCCTTGCCCTCTCGGATCGCCTTGTCTCTCGCCTGCTCGGCATCGAGGGCGGTCCTGAACCGCCTCGCGCGCTGCTGGTTCATCTTTGCGCGCGGCGCAACACCATCCACGGCCATGAAGAAGAGCTGCTTGGGTTTGATTTTGCCAAAGAGGTGTTCGATGTAGTTGAAGATGCGGATGAACATCTCATCCTCGCTCAGGCGGAACTGGGTGTCGCCCGAGTCCTTGTGGGTGCAGTTGTGGATGATTCCGTTCATGTCGAGGTAGAGGGCGTCGAACTCGGGGATTCGATTCTCGGCTATGAGCTGCGAGATGGAAGGGTATCGCTCCGAGATCCATCTGAAGAACTTGGGAACACCCATTGTCGCGTCGTTGGCAGGCTTACCGCCGTGCTGGAGGCTGCTTGTGGTGGTGTTACGGGGACGAGTCGCAAAAGAAAAAGATAATGTACGGCACGTTGAATATGGCCGATTTTTAGGACAGAACCGAATGCAGGCGTCGGCGAGGCAGGAAGTAGTCCGAGGGTGGCTGACACTAGTGGCAATTCGAGGTCGCACGGGCTCATACGATGCGACAAGAATCCCAGGAAGACGAACAAGCCAGGCAGCCAGGCCACTGTACGGTAGCGAATATAATGGGCGCTTGGAGGCGGGCCTTGAAAGGCAGGTTTGGTGGGGGGTACGGGGAGGTGAGGTGGCAGGAATAATGAATGGGCGAGGGTGATGTTGTTCAGTCAGGACCCGACTAGAGGCGACGACGATGCGACAAGCCTGCCGCCAGGTTGGCAGGTGGTGGGGGAGCTGCTCTTTGGCGCACACGGGCCACAGCTTGTTCTGGCAGAGGCGGGTGGCTGTGGAGAAAGGACCCTGGTGCAGCAGCACGCCCAAGGGTTAGGTCTGTTGGCGTTCAATAATACACTACGTAAATCTGCCTACTTAAGTAAGTACGTAGTATACCAGTCCGTACTACCGGTACAGTCTCGAAGCCCAAATCTGGGATTATGACGAGAGGACACCTTTTCCTGCCGCGCTCTGCAAGGTATAAATCTTTTTTATCTATTATTACAGGCTCAAACTGCGTGTATCTATGTCCCCAAACCTATCAAGTCTTGCTTGTCTTGTGCTGCTCTTTCCATATTCACCTCACCCCCAGTCCTAGACAGGACCATACTCAGATATCACGCTCTTAGGCTCGACGTATTTCCCCAGGGGCCGATACTCAATATCGCCGTATCCAAAAGCCTTCGTGCCACCAATCTCGAGACCTGCAGGCACCTCTGTCCACCGCGGTGAACAGGTAATGCCAATCACCGTCACGCGGTATCCGTACTTGAACTCGGGCACCCCGAGTGCCCTGCCGGAGCCATTGTCCAGGATTGCGATGAGGTCTGGCACCGAAGCTATCACTCGTGTCGTGCCGTCCGCTGCCGTGTGCTCTGCAAAGATGTTCTCGTTCTTGAAGGGAATCTTGAGAGTGCCTCCAGACGCCAAGGCGGCCGACCTAGTCGTCGAGGAACTGCATGCCTCATCGTCCAAGTCGCTGCCTTCAAAGGCGGCGATGTGAACAATACCGTACGAGTGTCCCTTGACAAGACGGCGCTCCACCGCCACGATCTTGCCCCTGAACAGCACTTTCGCAGCACCTGGGCCACCTGCCTCGTCGATGATCGACTCGGCCACTGTCGAGAGCGTGTTGCTAGCCTCGCACCTTGCGATGCATCTGCCTATCCTCCAAGCCAGGGAGCACGTGTTCAGGACGCCGTATTTTCTGACGTATTCCGTCTTGGTGGGCTTGGCAGCCATGCCCACACGGCTGCCCATCTCAGAGCACGACGCTCTGAGCGCTCTATCAACGATCTCATCATCGGGAGCCCGCGTCATGATTATACTCTTGCCGTCCCCCGAGTCTATGGCGCAGGGACATAGCTCAAGTGGGGCGTGAACGGCCAGGGTCGTCTGCCAGTAGGTCGGGTACGCCCTGCCCATCCAGTCGCCGTCGATGATAGGGCTGTCAAAGAACTTTGAGGAGCCGACCAGCATCGGCTCCATCCCATTGGCGCCACCGATCTCCAGTCCCATCACGGCGTCGAACTTGTCATGGCCCATGTACTCCATGAGAACCTCGAACGCCTGGACCGTCTCGAGCGCCTGCAGCCTCTCGACGGAGACGGCAGGGGAGCCCATGTGACCGCCCCAGTAGATGCGTGCGTCGTCCCTCAGCGAGGACTGGTCTATTATTCGGATCTTGTGGCCGGATCTGAGAATGTCACGAAGCTGAAGGAAGCTTGCTGCAGGGCTGCCTCCACCCGCGCAGCCAAGCACGTAACAGCCATCTGCAAGCCAAGCCAGATCAGTCTCGCTGAGAAGCCACTCCGGTATGCCCTGCAGATCCTTCTCGATCAGAGGTTTATAAGCAAGCGGGTCAACCTCTTGGACGTCAACGGTCTTAATATGTAGGTTCTTGTGCTCCTCGATTCTGTCGTCGATGCCGGACAGGTCCTCGTCTGCCGCCTTGTCGAGCATGGGGGCCCTGAAGTCGATGTCTCCGACTGCCTTGACGATGGTTCGGACCTGATTCGAGACGTACTGCAGCGGAATACTTTCCACTTCGGCAATCGATATGCCACTCTCGACAGCTCCCGCTGATATCGCACGCTGCACCGCCAGGTCCTTGGCGCGCTGGATGGCCTGTGCCTCGGTCTGCTGGCTCGTGTTCTGGACGATGTCGACGCTCCCGCAGACCCTCGAGATGGCCGCCCCCACCGCGTTCGCAACGTCGTGGAAGGGAGGCCGGACAACCTCGGACGCACCGGCAAGCTCTTCAGGGGCCAGCACGGCACCTCCGCCTACGAGCAGCACGGGAATCGGGTCTGCAGACGTCTTAACCACGTCGATAGCGCCGTCGAGGAGAGTCTTGATTCGGTCTCGCACAGAATTGATAAAGTCCTCGCGGAGATGCTTCACTGCGGTCGCATCACCCATCTCTGCTCGTCCCAGCGCCACTGCGATATCCGAGGCCGTGCAGGTCTGGCCACCAAACACCAGTGCTTCCTCAGTAAGGAAGTGCCCCACGGACTCCGGTCCAACTCGCACCCTGCCTTCCACCTCTCGCACGAGAGATCCGCCACCAAGGCCGATAGAGTGCAGGTGAGGCATCGAGTAATTGACCCTCACTCCTGCGACAGTGACGTAGGCGGAAGCCTGCCGCGGGAGGCCACTGGAGAGGATCACACCCACGTCGGACGTGGTGCCTCCAATGTCAACCACAACAGCAGACCTACTGCCGCCCGCATCGATCCCAGACAGGTACGCGGCGCCACGCATGGAGTTGGTCGCACCCGAAGAGAACGTCTTGATGGGCATCCTGGCAGCTGAGGAAGAGTCCAATATGGTGCCGTCGTTCTGGGTGATGAACAGTGGGCACGACAGGCCCAGCCTCTTCATAGCCAACCTAAATCGTCCCACCGTCCTCCTCGCGTAGCTGAGGATGGCCGCGTTCAGGATGCTCGCATTCTCCCGCTCCAGCAGCCCTATATTGGCCACCTCATGCGAGCATACGACGTCAACGCCCGGCAGCTCACGAAAGATGATGTCTCTCGCACGGTTCTCCTGCTGGAAGGTCTCGTCTATGGGCGAGAAGACCCCTACCACCACCACGGCTGTCAATCCCAGCGCCTTGATCTTCTGGCACTCCGCGACAACCTGCTCCTCCTTGAGCGGCGCCTCCTGTGAGCCGTCAATGTGAAGACCCCCGTCCACGATCCCGCAGTAGCCATTCAATATGGCCGCCAGGTCCTCCGGGAAGTCGGCAAACGGTGGGACCTCGCGCAGAAACGAGCGCGAGAGGCGGACGACGGCGACTTTTTGCAGGCGGCGCGAGTCCCTCTCCACCACGCTGTTGATGAAATGGGTAGTGCCCACGGTGACGCTGGCGATGCGCTCCGGGCTGATGCCGCCTCCTCCCCCGGCCGAGCTCAGCACGGCCCGTATGGCCTTCTCGATGCCCGAGGTGGCGTCTGGAGTAGTTGGCGTCTTCTTAAAAGCGAGCACGCCCCGGTCTGGGTCGCCGCGAGAAGCGAGGCCCACGTCGACGGCCACTGCGTCGGTGTTTGTGCCGCCGACGTCTACACCTATGCGGATTGATTTATCGAGCGTCATAATTTCTCACGGCAAGGTTTCATAGTACTGAGAGGCGAAGGAACTCGGTTGACAACGTTGTTTATGTGGGTACCCCTCGATGGGTATCACAAGAATTTAGGCCTGAGGCTGATGCTACCCATCTATGCCAGGAGAAATGATATGGGGCTGCAATCAAGGCCCTGAAAAGATCAGATCGTCGCAGCCGGAAACCTTTGTTAGTAAGAGTTGCACCTAGACCAGGCCGTTTTTATGTCTAGCAGCTGGTGACACTCCGAGATCGTTGACGTTATTCTTCACAAATGCCGACCACATGGTTCTCACCCAGTCGGTGGGTGACCGGGCCGGTCGCTCTCGGCATACTGAGAGTGGAAACGGCGCCAAACCGGCGGGCGGAGAGATAGGCAAAGGCCGAAGGGCATCGCAAGATGTTGGAGAAAGACGAGATGTTGGAGACGCTCGTTCTACTAGCCTTATCAGAGTTTTCTGATTCCCACTTGGACAAACGTTCCGTTCTTGGGTATTTACCCGCGGATGATAAGGTGCCAAGCAGTCCCTGAATGCTGTTATTAGAACGATTCTCGTCGCTGCAACCTCGGGCGCATGATGACGACCGATGTTTCTCGTTACTTTGCTTATTTGTCGACTCATTTTCATTCTGTCGGAGACCACTGAGATGGTTTAGATGTAGAAAACATCATACACAGGCACAGACGCTATAAGATGAGGCTACGACGTTTTCTGAGTTCGATCCGACTGTCCAACACGGATAAGTCAGTGGCCAACATATGGATCAATGACGATAGTAAGCAGCTCCCGGAGGCATTTTCAAACCCGCTTGGGAATAATGGTTTCCTTTTCAGAGCTTATGTCATAAAAGCGATGAGCACCATGTATCCTGCCCCACTCTATGTCTCCATTGAGGCTCCAGGGCCTCTTCCTTAGTTCTTTGAAAGCTGACTACCAATACTGCAGTCCGCCCTCTGTCTCCTTCGCGGAGGACTTGGACGACTTGGACTTTCATCAGCTTCTGGCTGACCAACCAGATCGCTAGTAAGCGAACTCACCTCCCATACATGTCTAGCCTGAGGTGGAAGGCCCGTCTGACCGGAACCTCTTGACAAGTTTCAAATTGGCAACTCGGCGCGTCCCTGGTCGCAACTGGCCTGAGTGTGTGGCAGGCCGTCCTGGCGACACTCATCGGCAAGATCATAATATCACTGGTGGCCATATTCAACGGCTACGTGGGAGCGACATGGCACATCGGCTTCCCCGTCGTCTCTCGGTACATCTGGGGGCCCTACGGCGCGTTCCTCCAGATCGTGCAGCGCATCATCCTCAGCTTGGTGTGGTTCTCCGTGCAGAGTTGGACCGGAGGACTCTGCATCACCGTGATCCTGTCTGCCATATTCCCTAGCTTCCACACCTTGCCAAACGTCTTCCCCGAGTCTTCACACCTCGAGACGAAGCAGTTCGTCGGGTGGATCCTCTTCAACGTGGCCATGGCGCCCGTGCTGTACATACCGCCACACAAGATCCAGAACCTTCTTCTGGTATTCAACCTGCTCGCGGCCACGACTCTCGTGGCCATGTTGATCTGGTCGCTGGCTGCAGCCAAGGGTGGCGGGCCCCTGCTGTCCCAGGGGGCGAAACCTATGAGCTCGCGGGATCTGGGATGGTCCATCGTCTCGGGTGTGACAACCGTCATCGGAGGCATCGCAGTCGGTCTGACTAATGCCAACGACTATTCGCGCTTTGCGAGGCGGCCCGGGGATCAAGTCTTTGGCCAGTGGTTCTCAATCATGTGAGTAAATCCTCGGAAAGGAGCTTATAATTATGCCATCGATCTCTTGCTAAGACAGCCACAGAGTCTTTGGCACGATCTTCCCATTTCTCGGCTGTCTAGCCGCCTCTGCAACACAAGGTCTCTGGGGCGAGGCAATATGGAATCCACGTAAGTCCCAGAGACAGCAGGCTCCCCTCCTCTCAATTCCGTGTATCTGACAACCCGCGACACAAGCCGACATGGCCCAGAAGTGGCTCGACAATGACTATAGCTCTTCCTCGAGGGCCGGGGCCTTCTTCGCAGGAGTCGGCCTGCTCGCCTGCCAGGTCGCCATCAACGTGGTCGACAACGCTTACAGCGCAGGAATGGACCTCGCGGGCCTGTTCTGCTCCTACATAAACATCCGTCGCGGGGCGTACATCGGACTCCTGCTCAGCGTCGCCCTCTGCCCCTGGGAGTTGCTCTCGTCGGCCGCGGTCTTCATCTCGGTCCTGTCGGCGTACAGCGTCTTTCTCGGCCCCGTCATTGGCATCCAAATCTGCGACTACTGGCTCGTCCGGCGCCAGAGGCTCAGGCTCTCGGACCTGTACCACCCGGGGCGGGACGGCATCTACTACTTCGTCGGCGGGTTCAACCCTCGCAGCTTTGTGGCCTGGGTCCTCGGCTTCGCCACGCAGCTTCCCGGGTTCGCCGCGAACGTCACGCCGGACAAGGTCAGCGTCGGGCGCGCCTGGAGCGAGCTGTTCTACCTGGCGTTCCCGCTAGGCTTTGCCATCTCCTTCGTGGCTCACTATGTGCTGAACAGGATCTGGCCACCTGCCGGGCTGGGCGTGGTTGATGAGGCGGATTACTACGGCAGCTTCACACCCGACGAAGCGCTGAAGCTTGGATTTGTGCCAGAATCAGAGGTTGTTGAAGGCGTCCATTCGGATCCAGAGAGTAGCAGTGGTAAACCAAGGCAGGTGGATGTCCCCGTCCTGGGGAAACATTATTAGAGCTTTTCCCCATTGTAATATGAAGCGTTTTGAGGGAGCTTTCGGTACATTGTCTAATGAATAAGCCCCTGGAGTAATATATAAAGGATTATTTCACCCAGAGGGCGCTTGTTTGATGAGCCGACTGCTTGGTAAGGCCGGGCAATTAAGAGATACTCAACCTGTATTAATATATAGCTAGAATGGTTGTTGAAAATAAAAAGAATTACCTTTAGTGATTTTTACAGTGTTTTAATAAAGCTGTTACTTTATTAATAAAATTAGTCTTTAAAACTTATATAAGTTAAATAAATATGAAATACCTAAGTTAATCTGTTTTATATTAATATTATTTTAATTTTAGGCTGTAAAATGTGTAACGATTTATAAATATTACTGCACTGTTACATATAGCGCGCAGTATATATATACCGGTTGTGTTGAGATAAAAGCATAACCTTACGGAGCTGATGAGCACTAGAGGTAACAGGTGGGAAGACCATAATTACTTAGGTGAGCAGCCTTGTTATATAAGCTAATTGGTCCTTCAGGATTAGGCATGGCATTGGTGACAAGCACTAAGATATGACGGACTAGGGGAGGGGTAGGTTTTGTTTTCTATAGACAGCACACCTCACCCACTACCGACTTAACGTGCATGCAGCTGAGCCTGGCTGCCTTGGTCAGAACCAATGAGTGCTGGCCCTGGAGACATGCTGTCATCTGTCTGCGGCGAGGACGACTTTGTCTCGTCTGCTGTCAGTTGTCATGTCAAGCTGGGCCTGGGCCAGGTAGATGACGCCCAAATCCCTGCCCGAAAAGCAAAGACCAAGGGCAGAGGCATATGAAAGCAGAAAGCATCTGCCTGAAATCATGGCAAAAACTGCTGCTCCCTTCAATTCCGAAGCAGCCACAGGGGACCTGTAATTAGAGTACAAAGAGCAACACATCTTGATATAGTATAACTTATTATTTCCCTCTGCCTCTTAGACATAATCAACGGCTGTGTAGCCTTCTATAAGTGGTTTGACTAACTACTTAGGTAATGATCAAACACCTTATTGGGATGAGCTACCCATCCAATAACAGTAAAATAATGGACGATGTTGACCGGTGTCTACAGGTGACCATTTCCAGCTGGCAGAGAAATGATGGTTCCCAGATGGGCGCTAGGTGCTGTCGCCTGTTGGAACAAGTCTACTTGACACTGGTCAGCATTCTTCATAGTACGCCTTCATGACTGGTCTCAACGACCAGTATCAGATCACATCACTTCCAAATACCATGGCAGTCTCGGGTACCAATCGAATAGCAGGACGCAATCGCACCTGGCCTTCTCCTTTCAAGCACCCTAGGAAACCACGCCAACCTTGAGTGCAACCACTGAGTGACTTCGGGACAGCATGTACGACTGCCTGATCACTGTCCGGAAACACCTTGAGGCTCGCCAACCAGTGCCTCTCAGGATAAACGAGGCTGCGAGCGCGGCTCAGCAGACAACAGCCAACAATCGCAAAGTCGGTGCTGCGGCACTGACAGCGGTGCCCTCCTTTGAGCCCGGTCCGGGCCCTCTGCAGGACTGCTCAGCCCATATGAGCCGTTCAAAACGCATTATCATCCCCGTCGACGACCCCGTTCGGTCTCGGGACAAACAGGCTGCCGTTGAACCTCTCCGAGACGTATTCCCGGATGGGCTCGAACTTTCGACAGGTATGCACCGCATCGGTTTTCACGTACTCGCTGTGGTAGCCCTCGAAGTACTTGACTGGGACAACAGCTGTGCTGCCCCAGCACATGATGGACTGTCGAAGGTGGTCGATGCAGTGTTCTTTACGTCGCGAGTTCCCGGTTAGCCCGCTTTGTTACTTGAAAGGTAGACGGCGAGACGTGGTGCGGCCGGGGTGAGGTTTTGGGGGGGGGGGGCAAACAGACCTGTGTGTACGGGCCCGTGGATCGGGAGCTCTGGGTAGACGTCACGGTGCAAGGCCTGCCTGATCTGGTTGAGGCAATGCAGCTGGTGGAACATGTCAAACCTTGAGGTTCGCCCATATTGTTAGCATGTCCCAACCGTCTTCCCTTGACACGTCTGGGGTTTAAAAGAAGAGGAGATACGCAGGGAGGTCAACTCACCCGCCTGTGTAGCCCGATTTGGTATGATCCCAATATTCCCTATAGCCACTACCCCATAGAGACTTTGCCTCAGCTTCTGATATTGAGAAATACCTTCCCCATAATATCTCCTCCCACGCCCTATCAATCTCTGGCGTCGTGTCGCCCACGTAGGCCCTGTCATCTGGACTTGTGACGAGGAATTCGTGGCCGTTGAGCTCGAAGTCTACCGGCGATTTGAAGCGGACTTCTTCAAGCTGAATACGCTCAGCAGGTACTGCCTCGAGTGTTAACAAAAGCAACTAAAAGAATATTCTGAGGCCAGTAGTTAAGGTGAATAGCTCGCCACGAAACCTGACTTACATAAACTCTCTTCTTGAAATCCTGTTTCATACTTGCCACGTCCGCCGAGTCGACCTTGGAGGTTCGCTAAGCTCAATGTGAAAATGACCCCAGACAAGAATGCACCGATACCCACGGCGGCCACGAAGAGGATGTTTCTACGCGTGGACTCTCGTTCTCTAGGAGGTATTGATCGAAAACGAGGGCCATGACGGGCATCACCTTCCTCCACAGTATTTCCTTCAATAAGCTGGTACTTTTGGCTCTCCATGGTAGAAGTGTTGAGTTTGATGGTTGTAGATGGGATGAGTGAGATGAGGTGAGATGGTTGAAAAAGATGAACTGTCAAGTTACTGTGTAATTAGGCCGGCGCCTTCAAGGCATTGTTGGGATGGTCACTGGTTAGCTTTGAAGTGTCGCCTCCAACGAAACTCTCCTGTGACGCATATAGGATGAGCCTGAAGTATATACACCAAGTCAGTTGGGCATTCCAAAAGGCGCATTCTTTGCGCTCGTGGTTATACGTTCGGCTACTATTAAGGACTCTGTCCCCATAATGCTAGATCTCAAGCAGGCCGCGGTCACTCACCGTCATCCCCCTGGTCCTGACTTGACTCGGCCGCCAAAGATGAAACAGGTTGGAGATCCACGATCCAAAACAAGCATCATTAAGAGCGGCGGACTATAGATTCCTGGCCAGAATGCGCGTCTATCATGCGACCTGTTGTACTACACTAGGGTTTCAAGTACTATAACGGCCGATCTAAGAAACTTGGGGGTGGCTGCCCGCGTCAGCCTCATCCATCCCAGCTCAGAGTTCAAGTTCGGGTTGCCTTGTCCGTATGCAGGTATGCTGAATCGCGCTCGGCTCAAGTTCTGACAGCTGTCAGAGGATCTGATGCAGTCTCAACTCTTCCTGATTTTTCTATTCGTGCTGGTCCGCGATTAAGGGCAGGAATTCGGTGCCAGCTGGCACTCAGTGGTCACGAAATAATCGCCAAATACCCAAACTACCAGTTTGATCGCCAAGATGGGCAAGTCTCTCCCCAACTTGAAGATCAATGCAAGTGCCGACCTTTGAGGAGGACCTCGGGCTATGCATCCAACAACGTTGATAATATCAAGCACTACACTTAGGCTCGAGGCGGAGAACCAGCGACGGCGCTTTCCAAGTCTTCACCTATAGTCCAGTAACCTATTCATTTCCATTACATTCCCCCCCTTTTTTTTTTTTTTTTTTTTTTTAATTCAATTTACTTCATATCGCTTAAAACCTCCTACTTCATTGTCTTTGTTCCCTGGTAGGAGCAGGCTACCAGCTGTAACAATAATCATGAAGCTCTCGATCGTCCTGTCAATTGGCGACCACAGTCGTCTCTGTGGCAGCCGCGCCTGCAATCCCGGGGTTCGACCTGGAGAGCATCAAGAAGACGCTTGAATCTCCGCCGGCGCCGGACAAGCGCGAGGCCAGCCACCACTTATAGGTGTCCTAGGACTAGTGGAAAGGCGTGCCATGGTGACGATGTTAGCCACCGACCGACGGAAGATAAGTTTTCAAATAGGTCCAGTGCAAGCTATATGAGTCTGATAGTTAGTGCAAAATATGGCAACGTTGAAGTGACTCGAAGAGCCCTGATACTTGTACCGAGACCCACGATGTTATCTGGTCCTCTTCCCAAGGGTTGGGAACCCCTCGTGAATTTATGACTGATGGTGCACCTCAACTCTCAAGAGCAGGGCGATTTTGCAGGCAAAGAAGTGCCCAGTCAAATCCTCCCCGTTTTACACAAGAGTAATACCATAGGCATGTTGAACAGTCCCACGCAACTAATCTATGCCCAATAGAAATAGGTATCATTATTCTGTAGTATCGCCCAACCGCCATCCCCGATACTCCGGTCTTACAGAGGATCACTCACTCCCTATCAGGACCCCGAGGCGCCGGCTGGGCCCCAATCAACCACCCGACTCCCGCAGTCAGACCGCCTACGGCAGCATCCCTGAGCTGGTCCCTCTTCCTCGCCCTCTGCTGCTGCTGCTCTGCCGACTCCTCAGCCGCCGCCGCCGCCGCCGCCTCCGATGCACCGAAGCCCCGGGCCTGCGTGGAGGTGTTGAAGGCGGACAGCGCCGTCAGGTTGCGTTGCGCGGAGCGCATGCTGGCGCGCGACAGGTCGAAGAGGGACATGGGCGCCTCCTCGGCCGCCTGCCGCGAGGACGACATCGGCTGTCTGGCTGGCGCCGTGGCGCTGCGGGAGGGCGCATTGAACCCGCCGGGCATCGCGTGCATGTCGGCGGCCTCATTCCAGGCGTTCTCCTGCTCCTGCTCCGCGCTTATGGCCGCGTCTAGCTCCTCCTCCGTACGGCGGTATGTGTTGAGGATCTCTGATAGTGTTGCCGACGGAGCGACCCGGAGAGCAGTGGCCAAGCACTCGATCCGCTGCTCCAGGTGCCGGATGTCCGGGTTGCCGCTCGCGGTGCCCAGATGGGTAGGGCGGACGGTCCGCGAGGTACGGCGGTATTTCCCGGCCTGCAGTGCTGCTCTCCATGACCAGTCGTCGCGTGAAGCCGAAGCCGACGCGGCTTTATTCAACATGGAGCCGTTGCTGGCCTTGCGACTCAGGGGCTGTAGAGGTTTTCCCAGAGCTGCCACGCGGTTGACGACGTAGGAATACGCGGTCTCGAAATCGTCCTCGGTCAAGGCTGCATCTATGCACATCGCCGTGATGCGCCTCTCAGTGCGCAGTATCTCTTGTGGCTCCATCTCCGGTGTGAGTGTGCTGTGGCCTGACTTGTCGCGAACAGTCAGGCCTGCAACCACCATATTACGACCTACTTCTACGAGGTCTTGGATCTTGGTATAGCTTTTTGGGTTCTGTTCCAACACCTTCGCAATGATGGAGACAGGATCCTGATGCACGCGTAGTACAACAGGCGTGAACGGCTCTCCCTGTTTCAGGACGAGCCGGTAATCACTCAGAGCATGGGTCGCTTTGAGGAGGGCTTCGATCCGTTGCGTCGCCACAAACGACCGTTCTATGGTCTGTGGAAAGGCGTGCAGTCTACTGCAACGTCAGTTCCTGCTGAGTTGGCAACCGGCCTCCCGCATCACTTACATGTCGTCGCATTTCTTCAAGCCACCTCGCGTGCGATTGGGATTTGAAGCATTGTCATATGAACTCATAGCTGCAGCGTATATCGTGTCCTGTAGAATCTTCTTCGGAAGTGGCCTTTCTGCCGAGTCCTCATAAAGGGCTTTTGCCAGCGAATATCCTGTTCACCAAGTTAGAACTGGGGTGCCTGTATCATGTAAGTGGGCACCGTCATTACATACTGGTGTGCGACAAAAGTGCCTTTAAGATTTCGACCTCGAGGAACTCGCGACTGACACGACCAAACATCCCGTAATAATGTTGGTCTTCGTCCGGGTCCGCATTCTCTTCTGCACCCCAGTCCCTTAGCCAAAGAATCTCATTCCTAGCCTTGAGCCAGAACCTGTCATCTGAGCTCGGACCATTCTCGCTGATGGCATGTATGAGCTTGAGAGCCTCTGTCTTCTGTTCACGCTCGTCCTGTAGCAGGGCCAATTCGCCAGCTCGTCTGAGTGTGCAAGGGCACCCTGCGCGTGTGACCAGAAAAGCGCTGACGACCAGTGCGGAGAGGAGGGTCGTAGCTAGTTTGGACGGTTTCGTGAGGATGTTGCTTTCATCGAGAAGGTTGTTGCGGAGATGGGCGACATTTTTCGCATACATGATATTAGTGCTCCCCAGGTCTGGGATCGGGGTCAGGTTGGAGGCTGCAGTCTGCAGTGGTGGTAGAGGGTCGTCTAGAAGCTTGGCAACTTCTGCAACAATGGTGTATGCGCCTGTCAGAGCCTCGGTCGTGGCTTCAGAAATCAGATATGCCGAGGCCATAGCAGCGCGAGCATACCTGCGCTCCAGATACTGCTGCTTTTCCTCATTGAGCCACATTTGACCGTACCCGCCCAAGTCGACGTCCTCGGGCGAGTGCCAATGATCTATTGCTTCGACCGCGACTCTCCAAGTGCTTGATGCATGCGCCGTGAGCCATACCAGCATCTGCTCCCAGCCAGGGCATATTAATCCGTCATCGTCGGCGTCCTCTGCTTCTGCTTCTGTTTCTGCCTGATTCTTGATGATCCACCTCCTCTCGCTATACAGCCACGGCCCTAGCAGACCTCGGAGATCTCGAGCAATGTGCCGGTAATCCTCCTCCCGCTGGCCAGTTTGTGACAGGAGCAAGTCTACGGCGGTGTGGTCGCTTAGGTGTTCGAAAGCTGAAAGTGTGACGGGAACGCTGTCGCTGGGGTAATACTCGTAGTTCCGCCTGAGAAGAGGCAGCAGGACCGATATCATCCAGGTTCGGATGCAGGGCGAGTGGTCAATGAAAGGCACTAGCAGATCGGGCAATTGTGTCAAGAGCCCAGCCTCCTCGTCCACATTGTGCGCCCGTCGCAGCAAGAATAACGTGAGGGGGTCATCCTCGGCTTCCGCCGGAGCCTGTGGCCATGACAGCTTCTGCAGGTGAAGTTTGCGGACCTTCTTGACAGCGTCCTCGTCGCTTAGGTGCTCCACGCTCGATATGTCGACGTCCCAGTGCTCGTGTGTAACATATTCCTCCTTTTCGATCTCGTCGAGGAAAGATACATATTCCTCGGACTTGAGCGTCTCGGGCAGGTAGGTGAGCAGAACGCGGAGGAGAAGCTCCTTCCGCAGGACGGAGCCGTGTTGTGCTGCGACGAAGGACAAGCTGTCGAGATCGGCTTTGGCGGCGAGGTGGGCGGCGAGCAGGACGATCTTGGGGGCTGAAAGAAGGGAAGTCATGCTGGAAGATGGGCGCAACACATGCTCTCCCGTTTTGGTGGAGAGCTTCGATCAGAAGAAGGGCCTCATTGCTAGAACCTGGCTCTTGGCTGCAAGTTGTCAGGCTGCGAGGAAGTAGGGAGGTTCGAGGAACTTTGTTTGGCGCTGAGCTCAATAGTGGACGCAAGGTAAAGCTGTCGCATTCCTTGTAGAGCAATCAACACCCCGGTCGTTGTCATGAGTGGCAGCGCCTTGTGGCTAGTGGCAACCCTGGCCCTCGGCACAGTGCAAGACCCAAGTCCTCGGCAGGCAGGACGGCAACCCTGGAGCTCCACGATTGCCAATCGCGAGGTCCGGATTCGACTTCATGCCATCATCTGGCGATGCGACACAGGTGACTTCGCCGGCGACATCTCAACCAAACCCCCTGGATAACACACCCACACCCACGCCATGTCATCAGGATACGGACTGAACGGGGGTGAGTTGTCTTCTGGGAAGCCAATGGCCCCCGCCGGAAGAGACAAGAGACACCGCGCTGACCCTGATGCCCACCAGGTCCGGGCCGATGCTTCCCTTTCTGGCAGGAGTTGCTCGCATGTTACATCGTCAACACGAGCGCTGATGACGACTCTGGCAAGAAGAAGTGCTCACCGGCGCTGGAGGACTACTATGAGTGCTTGCACCACAAGAAAGAGGTTGGCCACGCCCCGGACGCGCGCTGCTGCGTCAGAGGACAGATACCAGGACTAACATTGCTCGTGTTTCGCAGGCCGCCCGGGTGATGGCACTGCAGGCAGCGTACAGGAAGGCCGAGATCAACCAGGGACGAGAGAACATGCCAACCGCAGGCCAAATACGGAACCTCGGCCTGCTGAACAAGGAGGATGACACCAAGAAGGTCCTTGGAGCAAGCTCATAGACGATGGAAGAGACGACGCGGCGTCTCGTTACATTCGAAGTCAAAAAACCAACAGCCGAATAGAACCTGGGGTTTCTGCAGATGTGGGAACATCGAAACTTGCACCTTTGACCACGCATCTGCATTTTTGTGCACGAGAGGCACGGGAGGATGAATACCTCGCCAGCCTTGCCTTCAGGTACAACCGTGTGAGCGAGTGTAATTCCAGTTATGCTCTTCAGTTCCAAATGACCCATTATTTGTTTCTGTGCTCGTATCGAGATGCCAGCCGGGGTAGGCGTGTTAATTGATCGAGGCTTCCTCCCCAGTGTTTCTTGCTAGGTGGATGCAGCAGCTGTGACTGTGCGGGCGCAAGTTCCCTCAATTCAAACTCAAGAGCTGCCTCCGCTTGCGCCCCTCCTTCAAGCCTGCCTTTCCACATTGTTTGGTTTCTTGCCCACGGTCAACTAGTCCATTGAATCCTCGTTCCCACCGTGCATGATGTTAAACGGATCTCCCCGGCACACCACGCCAAGTCAACTTACTGGCTGACGACTCGCAATTGACAGACGCTAGTGCAGCACAAGATGCCTTCGTTTCGTGGCATAGACATCTCCATCCACGCGCCCTCTGAGGTTGGCAAGCTGCCCGAGTACCCCCATCCTGATGCGTCTCCAGTTCAACTGGCCACCCTAGGCGGCCATCAGAAAGATCCTTCTCTAGTTTCAAAATCCAACCCGACAATTTCAGTGTACATTCCCTCTGTACCAGGTGCGGATAGTGTTCACTCCGACCTTGGTCAGCACAACACGAGTTGCTGATTTCAAACAGGCGTCCAGTTCTGTATCAATTATGCTGTCCAACAAAAGCCAGACCCTCCCAGTCACCTATTCTTCAAGCTGTTCATGAATGGAAGACACATCACGTCATGGGGCATCAACCCCCAACTCAAGCAAAAGGGAAGTGTCGAGAAGGCACTGTATGAGCCTAGTGATCGCTGGGACCACGAAGAGGACGGCACGACCGTGAAACCCGAAGGCATCGAAGCCAGGTACTTCCACTTTACTGGGGGCGAGCAAGAAAAGTCTGTTGCTGAGGACGGGGGGCTCATCGAAGTCCAAGTATTCCGGGCCAAGAGCCGAAAGAGAAGAGCTGCCAAGCTGGACCAGTACAGGCATCAGGAGAAATACGGAATTGCGTAAGTTGCTTACTTGGTAAGTTCGTCGTGTTGGTACCTGGCTGACACCTGATGATCAGCGCACCCAGTGGCGGGCTGCTAGACAATCCGCAAGACGTCACTTTCTTCGATTTCCACCTCATCGATCCCAAGGACGAGCCTTATGCCAGCTTTCGATTCCATTACCGCTCTCAGGCCAACCTACGACAGCTGAATCTGATCCCTCCCGATGACTCGAGCATGTTCGACACATTTTCTGCCAGTACATTTACAGACAGTATCGACCTCACCCCTGACGCCAGCCTCGATGACACGCAGTCCGAGAAAGGCCCGGCGCTGTCTCTGATAGTCCGTCCTGATCCTGACGAGTCAGTCTTCAACGACAGTAGCTCCAGCGGAGGTCAGCCGGAGCTGGGACAGGGCAGAGGGCCGATGAAAGAGAAATTATTTGTCCTTCGGACTCCTCCGTACTTGCGGCCCGGCTCAGGAACGGCCCATCACCTGCCCCAGCCCAGCAAAACCCTCAGAGACGGGTCCACCGACGGGATCCCCGTCTCCTATCTTCAGCGTCCCTTGCCGGATCGACCGCTCCCCGAACTGCCCATCGCGGTGGCGAATGAGTTATGCGGCCCCTCACGGAAGACGTCCACTGCATCAATCACGACATCGCTTCTAAGCTACGTCAAGGACGGTTCATTTTTGGACGAATCCGTTGAGTATGGCCACGCTCAAGAGGTCCCGGTATACAAAGCCAGGCCAGACGCTTGCCCTCCTCACAGCCGTCAACAGCCTAGCCCCGACGGGTGGCCAGTTTCGGATTATGAGAAGTACCTGTCGCCTGAGGATGATTTAAAGGTGGGCCGGTCGGAGCCGGACTCTCCAGGCAGCCAGGCAGCCGACAAGGTCATCGGGTCAAAGGACTACTCGAATTCCCTGGGTATCGACGATGGACTAGCACCAGTCAAAGACAACGAGATCTTTAGTCCGAAGGCTTGCAAGCCCGTTGGCAACATCAGGGAGAAGTACATCGACTTTTCGCGGTTTCCGCACCTTCAGCTTGATGAGCATGAGTGGATCCGCCGGCTGCCGTCTCCCAAGGCCAGCCCTCGCCGGGCGCTGAGCCCAACACTTGGACGGCTCTGGGACACGTTGCGCCGCAACCGCTCTCGCTCACCACCGAGGCGGCCATTGCGAGAGGCACCTATTCGCAATCACTCCACACCTCACCTCTCTGGCCGAGACGGAGACGAGAAGTATGGCAATTGGATCTAGTGTGGTTCGAAATTGCAGACATCGGACGGAGACATGAGGGGCCCGAGGAGTGTAGCTATTCCTCATGGTGGCAGTTGCACAAGGTATCATCGACCGTCATCCTTGGCGGGGGCAAGTTGTATCATGGTAAAGAGGCACTAGAGCCCCGTCTCTGATTGAGTAATCGGCTTTGCGACCTCGATAGAAAGGTTGTTGGAATCGTATCTCCTCTATTGCCCATATTCACCACCACTTCTCGTAGAGAACCCTATGGGGCTCTAAGCCATGTCCATCCGGCGAAGTCAACTTCTGGACAAACTCATCAGTCATTGTAGGCAGCCCACAGACGTAGACTGCACAAAATCTCCTGTCATCGCCAATAGCCTCGGTGATGTCCTGGATTGTGATGCGCCGCCGCTTAAACGGGATACTTTGGATTCCGTCGCCGTTCACCTCCCCTGCCGAACCTCCACCGTCCCCTCCCTCCCCGGGTGTCAGGAACAGCTCCAGCCGTCCCCTGAGTGCTGAGCCGCCGCCGCCGCCAAAGAGCCCCGCCAGCCGCTCAAGGAAGAGGATCTTGGAGGCGTCGCGCTGGCCCTCGCCCGGGTCCCGCGTCGAGTAGAGGAACTCAACCGTGTGCCGCGGGTCGGGCCGCTCGGCGAGGTGGCTTGCGATGCTCATCAGGGGGTTTATGCCGACGCCGCCTGCTACGAAGATGATCTTGCGGAGGGTCTTTGCGATGGTGCGTCATGTGGTGTTAGCGTACTTGGACCTTTACTTTTTCTTCTTCTTCTTCTTCTTCTTCTTTCCCCGCCTCTTTCTCTCGTTGCCAGGAATGGCGGTGTCGGGGGAGGGGGGGGGCACAGGTTAGATGAGGAACTCGCGCACTCACCATCGGCTGGACCCCGGGCGGAGGCCAGACGAAGCTGCCGCCCACGCGGACGCGCAGCTCCGACGAGAGGATCTCGCTGGCGGGCCGCCAGAGGTAATGGGCCGGCGGGTTGTCGGGCGACTTTTGCACGGCGAGCTCGAGGTAGGGCTCCTCGTGCTCGTGCTCCTGCACGGGCGTCGGCGGCTTCTTCCTCTGGGCCTTTGAGGGCGCCGAGGTGATGGTGAAGCCGCCTGGCTTGCTTATTCCCGGCACGAAGACGTCGAGCCACTGGCCTGGGAGGAACTGGCGGTTGTGGGGTTAGCTAAAGACATGGGAGGTGGTGGTGCAGACACGGCTTACCCTGATGCTTCCCTCGGACGGCGGGATGGCCAAGCGGAAGGTGCGGATCGAGGGATTGACCTCGTGGGTGTGCTTGAGGATGACGGTGTGGAGCGACTATTGTGGACGCGAGCAGCACGTCAGCAGGTGTGATGTATAATTGAGGCTTTGGAGCAGCACTTGTTCCGTACCGGGTCGCGAGGCTCGGTCGCCGTCCGCTCGGAGTGGCCTGGCTTCGCCATGGCGGTGGTGGTGTTGTTGCAGACACAGCGGGACGTATGCTGCAGGCTTGTGGGGGCCCCTCGAAAACGAGGCAGGTTGGAAACCTTCAGCTTGGAAATGATCATGCGGGGGGGG
>NQMI01000001.1:1367476-1521733 GCA_002270565.1 Stenocarpella maydis
GGGGGGGGGGGGGCGCTCAGGTTCAACGCTCACTCAGACTGGCGTCGAAGACCAGGCCTGGGTGAAGTTGGGAGTTTGTGTTGTTCGGCTCGACGCATTGGCTGGCCAAGACTTGTGGGAAAAGCTGCCTGTCGCCGATGTCATGTTTGGGGCTGCAGGCTGGATGGAGCACTCGTTGATGCCACTCAATTCAACGCGCTAGGTATAAATCATGCAGCCCCTCTAAGGATCAATTGTAAGTGCAGGTGAGGTTCATTTGATCCAGGATCTCACCACTGAGAAGGGCGTGAAATCATATGCAGATGCGCCACAAATTCCACGATGCCTCGATGTATATATATGGAAGACCAGGGCATTACAAGCAGGTACATGATGTGCATAGTGTAGTGAGTGGGCGGATAACGTTAAATAGGTTGGTTACCCAGCTCTGTGAGCCCATGCTGAGTGGAGGGAATACAGTACGGTCGACCAAGGTCTGCCTGAGATCCTCTCACACACAGTGATAGCTTGATTTATTTTGTTCGTATTTAACTATGCAGGGATGACAGAGTCTTCTGTCTTTTGCCCCTGAGCGGAGCGGCGATATTAAAAACGGAACACAACACCCAACATATAAACATCCATGTGCCCCCCCCCCTAACTACCCCCCCACCTCGGTCCCTTCACTAACAGAAAAACAACGTCAATCCTCCACGATGCTCAAGTTAACTTTCCATAAAACACCACAGCCTCCAGACACCCACACGAATCTCCCTCCACTCCGACACTGAGGCTCGTCTATCACTCGCCAGCAGTCTCGCATCCCAGAGTCTCGGAGCTCCCAGTCCCGGATCCCGAGTCGTGTCCCTCTGAGGCGGAGCCAGTGGACCGGGACGCCTGCCACCAATTCTCCACGGGCAGAGAGTCGCATATCGACCCGTCTGCACGCTCGAACCTCGTTCTGGGCTCAGCCGCCGCCGGCTCAGCTGCCGGGTGCGCCTTCGCCCTGTGGTGCCAGAGATTGTCCTTGCGCGTCAGCCAGCAGAGACATGTCTCGCACTGGAATCTCTTCCACGCGCGGCCGCCGTCTTCCATCAGGAGCCCGTGGACGTTCTCCACGTGCCTCTTGAGGTGGTCGATGCGGCCGAACCTCTTGGGGTCCGTCGAGGGAGGGCACATGGAACACAGCAGGCTCTTCCCTCCTCTAACCCTCTTGGGCTTGCCCTTCGCGACGCTTGCCTTGGTGTCGGCCTCCGAGGCGGCCTCCTCCTCCTCCTCCCTCCCCTCCTCCTCCTCATCCCTCTCCTCCTTGCTCTGTGCCCTCTTGCGCTTCTCCCCAGGCCGCGGGTGCGGCTGGGGCTCCGGCTGGGGCTCCGGCTGAGGCTGGGGCCGGGGCCTGCTACTCGGCAGCGGGTGACGTGCACTGCGCGAGTTGATCGGCGTGAAGGAAGTAAGGAGCCTAGCATGGCCCTGGCCTTCGCCAACCCTTCCTGCTGCCCCTTCCCCTGCCCCTGCTCGGGCATAACCAGCTCGGGAGCCTTCTGGGCAGGATCACCACCAGGCGCTGCTTCCCCAGGAGACCGAGGGGCGGGTGGCCCCTGGTCCTGCTGGCGCCGGACTGCTTGGGCGGCGCTACGAGCCATGCTATAGAGATGATTCCGAGCCTCTACGAGAATTTCCAACTCGTATTTCATCTTGTCCAGCTCTCGTCGGGTTTCGTGAATCTCTTTTAGTAGTGCCTCTCGTCTTTCCGACGACTCGTCTTGTGGCGTCCCGGGTTCATCCCGGGGCTCCTGCCCTGCCGTCATCGCCGCCTGTTCTGGGGCAGCGGCCAGTCTGGTGTGAGGTGCCATCTCACACAATGTGTCAGCAGCGAACACCTCCTCTCGCGAATAGCCTCGGTTGGGTGATGGATGGCTCTTCAAACTGTTCTGGTGCTGGCTTGTCAATCCGCTCATTGCTGTCTTGAGAGAATGGACGTGAATAACTTTAGAAGGTAGGGTTGAGTGATAGCACGAAGTGAGTGCTGTAGACTGGAAAGAGCAGACTTGAGTCTTGGTATCACTGCAAGTCTGGATGTGGTGTCCTGGAGTCTGATTGCGGGCGCCTTTCAGGAAGTGCTCTTTTTGATTCTCGATATAGTCAGGTCTGACGAGCGAGATGTCTCAGTCTGAGTATACCGGTAGTTTCCCTGATCTTGTCTTGAGGTGTAAACCAGTGTAGTCCGCGATGAGTGTATGGTGTGTTTGCTTATGTGATATCAGAGATTCACGTTTGTGGTCTGCCTGTTATTCTCTAGAAGGGGGTCTGTGGGTTTCCAGAGGATAAATCGAGGTTGAATAAGGTATTCGAACAGTTCAAGAAACCATAGTTTTATCGCATTTCCCGAACAATATTTGTGAAGGAACTGCCCTTTTATATTGCTTGGATAGCAAGTCAGATATTTGTTTTCTGGCAATTTTTAAGCCGCCGTGTATGGGGTCAAAAGATTTACAAGCAATTTTCCCAGGTAGCCTGGGCCGGAGGCTGTTAGAACACTCCTGGCTCTGGATATTGGATGTTTTTCACTACAGGTTCCGCTATATTGCCTAATAAGCGCCCTGCACCGGTGCCCCAGGGGTCCTGGAAGACGAGTATTTCCAGCAATAAATAGACATAGTTGCTCAAAATGACCTCGTGAAGGAAGGGAAGCTCCCTGAACCCAAGAGTACTTTGCTCCTGGTATTAGTGCTCTCCAAGGAGCTCAACAATGTCAGTGGAAAACCTTAGTCCTGGCGCCGTCGCAACAGCCGTTGCTAGGAATGGCGCTAAAGTGATGCCAGGGGCATAATTCGAGCATCCATGACGAGAATTAAAGCAAAGAAACAATTTGTTAAGTCCTATAAATATATTTTCCCCCTCTAAAGCCGATACGTCTTCATGTTTAGGTTTAGAGCTTACATGTAGTCGTTCAAGGTACCTAGGTAACCTCTGATGAGCAAGGACACTTGAACTACCCTCGGTATGCCAATGCTACAACAGACATCCAAATTGTCCAAGAATATATGCACCTTCCTCTATCTAGATAACAGTATGTTTGTCACAGTTAGTTCCCATAACACGTCCCTAGGTAGACTTATCTGTGTACCTAGGTATGCAGGCAGCAGATGATCACCTAGGCAGGTACTACCTGGTGTGTCGGCTACTTAAGTATAACAGCTATATGCTGATATCCACCTGCTATTTAGGTGCCTTGTGTAGCTCCATGACGGTCACTAAACCGCACAGCTACTGTCGCGAAAATAGACCACTGTGCTATAAGAGCAAAAGTGTGCTGCACACCGTGCATAGTATCCCTAGCCTTATATCGTGACAGCTACCCCGGCTAGTTTCCGTCTGTTTGAAGGCTACGCAACAACATCGCCAGCCGAGCAACGCAACTGGCCAACAGACGGTGCATGACATGCTCTGCGTGAAGCAGGACTTGGATACCCAGGTACTTATTGGGGTCTGTGGAGGTACTTGACGTGATCATTAACAAGGATTGAGCTTCTCAAATAACGCGGTCTTATACAGGAATAAGAATATTTATATAAAAGAGAACGGATAACGTACAGAGCACTAATAATTGAGCTGCCACAGCGCTAAAGGGTAGTGTAGGTTTTGGAAAGAGCACCTTGGTGCCCCCGGATGCTTATAATGAGAAATTTCGTATGGTAGCCTCACGGGAGGTTGCTCCTCCCGGATACAGCAAATACCATCCGGGTCTGGTCCTTAATAACCCTTAATTATTGAGTAGCTATCAGAACTATTACAGCTACCGAGATAACTGGGCGATAAGGGCAATAACCTTAAGGGCAGCAATGGCAACAAGAGCGACGAGGGTAACAAACAAGGGCGATAAGGGTAATTAGCACTATGCAAGCCATATAGTTGAGAATGATCCATGGCCAAGTTTGTGACCGCTACGATATGGTTTTTCAGAGCGCTTACGACCTCGCCGACGGTGACAGGGTAAAAGGGTGGCCCAGTGGCATCGGTAACATCATCCTCATCATCCTCGGGGACATAGTCACCCCAGTCGATGTATGTTTGGGTTTTGCCGGCTAGTTGCGCCATCTTTGTACTTGTCCAGCCTTCGTTCTAAGTCTCTAGTTCGAACTGGGCGTGAGCAGCTGCGTTATTGCCTCGAGGGTGTCATGTACCTACGTAGTCAAGTGCTGGGCCTGGCAGCTGCAGCTCAAATGTCGACAAACAACAAAGATGACGCATGCGAGGCAGAAGCAGCGGCCTAGATCCCCAACTATTATATGTATCGTGTTGTTCACTGTGACTTGCACAATCACTGTAGTAATCACTGGTCCATGTTGCCATATACTTTTTGGGTTACTTGGACCTTAGATGTGCCGTCATCGGGGCTTGCTTCAGACTTCTTCTGTCGATAGCCTCAATACTCTCCTATGCTATTATATTCCACACAAACACAACCTCGCATGCCCTGCGAACTATGGAAAACTGGCATTTCTCTCTCGTTGGCCACGATATGGAACAAGAATCAGACGTACTGGGGCTTCATGGCTTCCTCGGCGCCGGCTCTTGAGTCATTCTCTAGAGTAAGTGGCTCTTCCTGACGGACAGCTGATGACTTCCGACATCCCGCTTTGTCATCTGGGGAAGGCTCGTGAGACCGGGTCCGATATGTGCAGTGGGTACTTCGGTCCGCATTGATAAGAGGAGACTCCCACGATCAGACCCAGATACTGTGATACGCCCAGTCCGTACGACCTCATTGTGCAGTGAAACGAGCTCCGTACGTTTAATCTTGCCTGCCAAGTGTGTTGACCTATCCGCGCTTGTCAAGATGACTTTCAAAGGGATGCGTTCACCAGACTCGCAGCCAACAAAGCTGTACAGAGCTTCGAATATATCGCTGAGATCTTTTCAGCCAGATTCCCTATGTACTCCTCTCAAACTCGCACACATTGTCCATGACGAAAACAACGACGCTTGACTGGCCTAGGCGGCGCAGAAGTGATTTGACGATTTCGCAGATGGCACCTAAATCGTTCTTCTCGGCCTTCAACATCGCTTGCAAGACAAAGGGGCGCAGCATCCCCGGTGTCGTTGCAATGTGCTAGCAACTGACCAGCAAGGCTTTTTGCAAGTCCCAGGGGGCCGTTGAAGTCCCTTCCCATTCTCGTACGAAGGCCGCAGAAGATGTGGACGGCTGCCACGGACGGAGACTGATTCAGCGCAGCAATAAAGGATGCGCACCAGACTGACAAAGGGCCAGTGCTACCTATCCCATCGCCTCGGCAGTGGCCGTCAATCATTAATAGTGCCGGGGGCTCTCGTGCCAGGAAGTCCTTGAACTGGCCGTGTGACATTATCAATCCTGCACGGTCGTGTCCTTCTGGGTGAATAGAATGACTCTTGCGGAGAATTGTCTTCAAATCCTCTTCTGCATCAAGAGAAGCGTTGGCGCTATTCAAGACGATAGCCAGTCTCTGCTTATCAACGATCACAGACGAACAGGCAAGGCCTTCGCCTCCGGGGTAGACAGGAAAGCGCAGGCCGTAACCTCAATGCGTAGGTGTTAGTGTCTAGTAAAATGTAATTACAGCTTTTAAAAGGATAGGAAGGATCTTTGCCTACATTTGGCATGCTGTTTTTCGCACATGATGTTGTATAATCCGGTCTGCATTGCTGCGACCATTTGTGCTGGTATCATCATCTATGATAATCTCGTCCTCGAGTATATTCGGACACGAACTTTGTATTGTCTGTTGCTCTTCGACTCGGCTGAGGCGGTATTGGATGTCTACCAGCATAGAAGTGATCAGATGAATCGACTTTCTTATAGCCTTGGTCTCACCAAGACCGGCTAGACCTGTTTTCTGGATGTCTGCAAGTCTTTGGTGATATAGTTGCCCGGACAGGAGAGAGATATTTTTGCAGGCTCTATCAACATTTGAGCCGATTCTGTCAACTGCCTTCGGACCCAACATTGGCCAAGCATCATGAGGTCGAGACTGCGGACCTTGCGGAGGACTCTGGAGCTGCGCCAACTGCGATGGGGCCGCAACAGGAGCCAGAACCAACAAAACTGCAAAATGCAGAAGCTGGAGCCCCCCGTGACGCAATTCCAGGATTTCGTGTAGTCTTGGAAATATCGATCTCGGTATAAATGAGATTACACGCATGTTCCAAACCGCGTTTCTTGAAAACTCGAGTGCCACGAGCGGTAACAATGAAGAGAAGCAATTGGACACGTCGATTTCTCCGTACAATTACCGAGTGTTGGCGGAACTGCGCGATACGAGCTATAAGACACGAAAAGATATCAGGTGGTGGGATATGCTTTTAATCATTTAAGCAAATAAGTGCAACCACAGACAATTCAAGGAACATACAAGATCTCAACCAAAACACGTCCTGGATTTATTATTAGGATGAGATAACAGCATGGAACGCTCGATTCCAGAATATTGATCATTCGGGCCCAGTATCCGAATCAGATGGAAGTGATGGTCAAGGGGAACTATCTCAACCAAAAGATGAAGAACAGAAATTGATCGATAGGATCAGGATCAACTCAAGCTTCGTCACCAAACAGCTTCGCGATATCGGGAAAAAAGATGTAGCACTATTCTCAAATTAGTAGATGGAGGAATTACGTTCCTACGTCCATTTGCGTTCCTACTTCACCACCACCAAGCCATGTACATGAGGCTGCGGAGTCTTCAAGACAAACACAGCAAGACAGGTGGAAGTGTTACCAAAGAACGTGAAGACTGCCCAGAACCGATTAATCAGTTATTGGAAGAACTACGTTGCTACGTCGAATTTGTGGACGAGCATTTGAGTCCGGATTTTGACCGATTCAGGTATCTCAAGCAAGCCATTGGCGTGGACGAAAAGATCCGGTTCGAAGACACATGGTACCTTTTTTACCCAGGGCAACTCATATCCATGGAAAATACTGAGAGAACAGAAGCGAGCCCTTCCAGGTCTCACTCAGTGTTCCAGGAAATTGCGCGGGTCTACGGCGTCAGCCACCCAAAACACAGAGCTGAGATGGGCAACTGGCATGTTTCCGAAGATGATGGTTATGACAGCGAAGAGTGCAGATGGCCTGTCCATTGTCACAACCTCGATTCCGATGGAGAGGGATTCGGGTGTACGACCCGAGTGGTTCCCCTAAGAAAGTTGGAAGGGCGAGAAACGGATCATAGACATGGAATGTGTCCCTCCAAGATGCTTCCAGGATCATGGAGCTGTTTTGAGTAGAGCAATCGCAGATGGGAAGGCCCTTATCAACTTACATTCGCAGCGATTCGGCTTCTACAGTGGCTGGACCCTCACCCACGACCCCTTTGGCGAGCGCTTGCTTGACGTGGAGAAGAGAATGGTCTCGAACTCCGCACATCTTGAAAGCGAAATCTTTGTCGACTATCATGAGACCTTCAACACATATCCTTGGTGGAAGCCTTTCTTAAATGGAACCATCATAGATAGGAAGGGCTCTGCAACGCGACATTCACCCACGGCACAGAGTTCGATTCTATGGGACGACTCGAAAGATCCGGTAGAACCAGTCGAGGTTGTCGACAGAATCGCCATTTCTGACTGCGCGACATTCATTCAGTACGCGAGATACCGCAAGCTAGATCCGTTCCTGGAATCTCCACAAGCAAGATTGTCGACCGAGGAAGATCAAGCAATTCTCCTTAGGATGTTCTTTGCCTACAGCGTCTGGGATCGCATGGTCGTTCAGCTGGACGTCGGATTCCTTGATAGAAGGGAGCAACAGGAAAACCATGAAGCATTTGATTTGCTGCAAATTGAGGAAAACCACAAAAGGCTCATCAAGTCCCTGGTCCAGTTACACTTTAGGAAGAAAGACGCTGAGCGCAAAGCTAAGATCGAGATGGACACTCAAGATATCATCCGTGGGAAGGGAAAGGGAGTTATGATTCTGCTCTATGGGGCGCCGGGTGTTGGCAAGACCGCGACTGCTAAGGCTGTAGCACAGAAGTGGAACAAGCCTCTCTTCCCCCATCACGTGTGGTGATCTCGGCATTAATGCTGAGGCTGCTGAAAGGTCTCTGAATAATATCTTTCACTTGGCGCATCTATGGGATTGCATTTTGCTGCTAGATGAGGCAGATGTGTTTATCACACAAACCCTTTAGGAAGAGACGAGACTTGCAGAGAAATGCCTTGGTGTCTGGTGATATTGAAAGCTACTCGAACCATGTACTGGCGGAGATAAAACTAAATTTTGTGCAGTTTTCCTTTGCATGCTGAAGTACTATAATGGCATCATGGTCTGTATGAGGTTGAGGCTGAACATTTGAAGTGAGAGGCCTGGCAATACCATTATAGCATGGCCTTGGCTTTTGGCGGACCGCAGAGACTTCGGGAGAGTCACGACGGTTAACGAAGGGCTTCCAGCAGTAAAAGTGTAAAATTCCGAGTGAATGTTTCGCTATATATTAAATATGTTGGTAAGATAATCCATGCGAAGCAAGTTGGACCAACCGACAGCCCAGCCAGCCGTCCATGAATGCAAATGACCAGATAATCCATACGTCCTTTTCCCGCCCTTGATCCTCCAGGCTTCATTTTCTTCGCGACCATGTTACCTCCATCAAAAATTACTTTTCCAGTACCCAAACCAAACCTATCGTTCAGAAATAAACGCGAAAAGTGCAACAAAAATAGCAACAGCCATCAGCCTAGCTAGATCCCGAGACAAATAAACAAATGAAAAGGTAGAGGGGAATTTAGAAAGTGAAGGTGAAAGAGAGAAAATAAAAGTTGGGAGGCCATACGGCCTAGAAGACATCGAGATCGTATTTCACTTCCAGTCATATTACCCGCAACCATTCACCATCCACCATCCACCACGCTCGCGTGCCACGCCCACTAATCCTTGCCCTCAGAAGGTATCATAGTACTCTTGCTTCCCTTCCACAAGTCCACCAACGGAAACGAGTCCGGAGTCGACACGGCCGTGGCCATCATTCCGCACGGGCCGCATTGTCCTCAGTCGGAACTTCTCCCCTTGCTCAATCCTCCAGCGCCCGGTGCCCTCCAACACTCAATAACAAACAACGAAGAACCGTACAGTCACGAATGGGCGTTTGATAGTCAGCAGCAAAAGGGTATTAGATAACAGACCACCGCCCACGGCACGCTCGCATCTGGCGACGGCTGTGGACGCTCCTCACGTCTGCAGCACATCCCTCTCCTCCTCGGATGGGGGCAACGCGGTCGAGTGGCCGAGATAGTCCTCGTCTTTCTCCCAGGCTGCCCCTGGGCCGTGGAAGGACGGTTCCGGGATCGAACTTCCAACCTGTGCTAGCTTGGCTGTCTCGGTGGCGGTGGCACTGGTGCTGCGTGGCGTCGCCTCGTTCTCCCCCTGTGCCTGGCCCAGGATGCCCTGCGGCCCCGCACCGGCCGGCTTCACAGGCTGGGGGCTCAGGACGTCGGACGAACGCGCGATGTACTTTGGGGACACGAGGTCCTCGGAGCCAAAGGGCAACGGCCGCTTAGGTATGCTGTGGTATTCCCCGCCAGTCGCGCCACCAGCGTCGCCACCTCCGGACACCTCGCCAGCGCCGAGCTTCTGCAGCAGCAACTCGGATTGTTGCTTCGCCAGCAGTTGAAGCCGCGCTACGGGGTCCTTGTAAAATTGGAACAAGTTAGTCAAGTCACAAGGGCAATCTCCGATGCTAAACCGACGCCCATGCGCACATACCCACTCCGACTGCTCGGGCACTCCGTCCGCTGCCGGCAGTCTGCTGCCATCGTCCTCGGCCTCGTCGTCGATTCCTGGGCCACCAACGCCCCAGAACTTCGGCCGACGGATAGGCGCAGGCGTGACAGGGAGACTGGGTCGCTCGACAGCAGTTGGGAAGTCGGTCAGCTTGGAACCGCGTCTTCGCCACTCTGCGCCGGCTTTTGTCTCCTGCTGAGATCCGACATCACTACCACCCGCAGCCCGGGGCGAAGCCTGGCCGACGCCCACGAGACTGCCTGAGCTCCTGTGCCGGCGGAACAATGGCATGTTACCCACGTATTTATCAATAGCGGGGTCATCATCCCACGCATTGACACGTGTGAAGGAGGCCCAGGGATCAGAAGGCGTGACCCGGATGGTAGGAGTGGCTGGGGAGCTAGGCTCGCTCTTGTGGTCCGCGGTGGATGACTCTGTCATAGAAGGCTCAGTCATCGTCGTCTGGTACTCGAGGGAGAAGGTCCTCGTACCGGAAGGTGCAGCGGTCGAATCCTCAGTCAAGGACGGCTCGGAAGGGTATACATCGTCAGCGAAAACCCGCGAAGGCCTCGGCTGTTCGATTTCCCAGGGGAAGATCGGCCGGGGCTTCTCGGAGGGTGGAGCAGGTTTTTCTTTGGGTACCTCATACCACATGTTCTTTGGCGGGCTCGGGTATCGCGGAGGAGGGACGAATGGAGCTGGATCGGAAGACATTTCGTAGTGCACCTGCGGGAAATTCATAGCCTCGGGCTTGGAATCTGCAGGCGGCGCTTGTCTGTGACTAGTCAGCGACGGTGCTCAAGCGGACAGCAATGGCATCAGCTGCTCACCTTTGAGCATCCCAACTGTGCTCGGTCGGGCGTGGCTCAGGCTTGTGCTCCCTCTCCTCATGGCGTGCTGCAGGAGCCCCGCCTTGGGGTCCTGGAACCTGCTCTTCTCGAGCCTCAGCTTTTGGCCCCTCAATGTAACTCAACGACTCGCCGGGGTTGGAAGGGGATATATAAGGGTGCGGGACGGAGTCTCCGGGCTGAGACTTCTCATGGTGGTATTGGGACGAATGCTCATGATGGTGATGTTCATGGGGCTGTCCGTCTTGATGGTGGTGGTGCTGGTGGTGCTGGTGATACTCAGACTGCGAGGCTGGTGGCGGCGCATGGTGGTACGCATCATGTGTTGATCTACCTTGGTGGAGGGGTGGCTGGCCGGTCGGAACGACGTGGGTGGTTGTCTCTGGGCGGAATTCGCCTTTTACAAAGTACTGCACGATCTTGGGGACCTTGTGCTGGGACGCGTCGGTCGGCGTGAGTGGGGGCGACTGCCTCGGGCGTCAGTTACTGAGCTGAGGTGTATGAGTGTGAAGGAGGCACTTACGGGTTGTCTGTAGTGGCGGTCGTACACGGCCCACCACCTACCGAGCATCTCATCGTAGGGAGAGGCCCCGGAAGATGCCTCTCTGCCTAGGGCCCACGGCTTGTCGCTGCCAATGAAGTGAACCATGTTTATGCTCGACTGGAAGTGGCGGTAGGCAGGGACGTATTGGTAGTGGCCGGAGGGCGTGACGTTGTACGTGAAGCTCAGGCGGTTGTAGCTGTTCTTGAAGTGCATGTTGAGCAGGCCCTGGTCTGCGCCGTCAAAAGATATGCCCCTCTCGGCCATGGCCACCAGGGCATAGTAATCGCCCAGGTTTGGCGTCAGGGCCATGACTCCGGTGTTGAAGAGATCGGGCCATCCGATGTCCGGGGCGGCGGAGAAGGGGTGTTCCAGGTCGAACAGCTCGTCTGGCGCCCTGTAAGCGACAACATCGGCGTCTAGGTACACAATCCTTCGGAACTGGGTTTGCTTCCACAGGTTGATCTTTGTGAATGCAGAGTGCAGGTCGGCGCGGTTCATCAGGTAGAGGTTGGCCGGCTTCTCGTTCCGTATGCGTGGCACTGGTATTACGTGGTCGAAGACAGACTTTGCGACACCATCTCAGCAGGCGTTCGCGACGAACACGCACGGCTCAGTTGCAGAGGACGCACACACCTTGAGTTGTGTTATGACCTCGGCCGACACAGTGTCGAGCGTGACCAGTACGGCCAGCTTCTTGGTGGTTCCGGCATCGCGAAGCGAGTGGGCGAGCACGAGGGCTCCTACAAGAGAGTCAAAAATCGCGAACTTCCTGGCAGCACATGGAGGCGCCGTCGGGCGTACCTGGGAGATATGTGTCGCTGAGCAGCAGCTGTTGAAACCCAATTGTTAGCTGTCTTGTCCTGGTTTGCTTGCTTGCTTGCTTGCTTGTTTGCTGTGTCCAGGTTGCTATCCTGACTCGCCAACCCCATGGGGCAGGGCTGAGTGCCACCAGAAGCAGCGGGCGGCTCGAGTCGCAGCGACGCAGCGCGCACGCGCAGGCAGGCCCGACCTCCAACTCCTCGCCATTCACATACCGTGACGTAGGCGTCGTCGCCGTTGTGCGCAGCCATGGTGTGCTGCTGCGAGGGTATACGGGGTTGCAATGGGATGTAAAGAAAGCAGAAAGAGCAATGCTATGCCGCTATGCCACGGGATATAGTACACAGGCGCCGCGGGGGTGGCGACTGGAGAGGAGGAGAAGGGGGGAAAAAAAGGTCATGAGAGCAGAAACGCGGGCGCCGGGAAACCGACGATCGCCTTGTTGACCCCCATGGGAATTTTGGGGGAGCTGGGGATTTGCCTTGGGGGAGGAGGAGCTTGCAGGTGCAGGGTGAGGGTGCAGGGGTGCAGGGGTGCAGGGTTGCAGGGTTGCAGGGCGATGCGAGCAAGAGAGACCAGGGATGGGGGGACTTGACGTAGCCCTGCTATGTGGTAGCGGCATGCATGCGCCCATCCCCGAGATGACTAACAGGTCATGTACATTCTGTAGGTACCGTGTCCCACCTGCACATCGAAGCCCCGTGAAGGTTGAGAGGCTGGATGAATATTCGATCCATCAGCCCACCGTTTACCTCCCACCATTTCCCCCCCCCCTCCTGCGTGTCTCATGTTTCTCGCATGTCTGCTGGCTCAATTGGTCCCCAGTGGCTTCACACAGGGGAGGGGGAAAAAATTCTCGTCGAGTATGCACTCTCACCCCTCTGCATGGCAGGAAATGAGCCATGTCGAATTGAATTTGCAGCCCCTCGCACAAGCTCGACCTGATCCACCACGACGACAACATTCAACAACGGCACACATTTGAGTTCTGCAGGTGAGATGGGAGCACCAGGGTCGGACCATGCATCTCCACGCACACGAGGCGTATCGGCTTGCATCCGAGAGATTGAATCCCGTCTTGCACGCCCTGCCGTGAAGGTCTGTGTGTGATGATGGCGCGCTTCTTGAGATGGTGGTTTCTCAACTGCTGTGCTTTTTGTGTCTGCTGCCGATGCTGTCCACAAGACCAGGTGGGCAATTGGTTGTTTGTGCAATCAGCATTGCGCATGTGCTGTGTAGATATATAGGGCTGAACACAACGAGCTGTCAAGTCGACGCCACTGATGAGGGTGTTACACGCCCAACTTAGAAACAACAAGAGAAGCTCAACGTCACTCACATCCAGTCTTCGTCACCGAGCAGGGGGACCCGAGGAACGGCCAAGCCCACACAAGAAAGCTCTTCCCTGCAGACCCACATTCTGGGCGCTTCCGAAACGGGCAACCAGACAAGACGGCTTACACGGCTTACACGGCTGCTCACCCCGTTTTTTTTTTTTTTTTTTTTTTTTTTTTTTTAAAAAAAAAATACGTCCTCCCCGGGCCAAGGAAAACCTCCCTCGGCCGACAGGCGGCGCTATTGGAACTCAATTCCCAGCCCGTTCCATCGCGTGCGACGCCACCAGCGGCAACACGGGAGGTCATGCCACAAGCCCGCACGCCACACAGCCTCCCACCATCATGAGGTTTGGCCCGCCGCCAAACAGTTAATTGATAAACTGTCATTGCTCATACACGCTGTCTCCTATAAACTCGTGGTTGAATTATCGGCCAGATGACCAGACGGATATCGGTGTCTCGACATCAAGTAAAAGTCATGAGCGACGTCAAGCAAAATAGGCTTCCCGCAACGCCAGGCTTGACTGCGAATCGTCCTACACATGTAGCCACGTCCACACCCTTCACGTGTCCAGACCCTCACGTGCTCAAGAATCCCAGTTCCTTACAGAATTCTAAATCGCCCTGACCGAAACACCAAGCGCCACCCCTTTCACTGCGCTCACAACCTGACAGATCTTCTCCCTCGTCAACCTTTGACCTGTTCGCCGCAGTGGCAGGAAGCAGCAGCCTCCTGCCTGGCAGACTCGAGCCGTGCCCTCGCGTGGCAACACGTCTTAGCCTTCCCGATAAACGGCCTGCAGAACCCACAAGGCCTGGGCAGGACCGCTTTTGGCTCCACTGCCGCGTTGGTTGAGGATCCGATGGTTTCCGACCTGGCTTGCTCGTCTTTGCCAACCACTGGCATGGGCCTGCGCTTCGGCTTGGGCTTTTCGGATGGCAGTGCCACTTCAATCTGGGGCCAACCGTATCAGCTATTAGTCTGAGTGGTTGTGCGGAAATCCTGGACGTACCGTGTCTTTGGTTGTTTTTGTGTCCATTTTCCGAAATGTTCTTGGACGTGATACTTTTTTTTTTTTTTCTTTCTGTTTCTTTTTCTTTTTCTTTTTGCCCCTTCCCGTCGACTCTTCTTCGATTGTACAACACAGTTCGGGATGTAGGAGGTCTATGATATTTGCAGATTGTTCTAGCTTTTGATGCAGTGATCGGGCAGTAGGATTAAATACCAACAAAGACTAGTTCGGGTTGGTTGTCCTAAAACCGTCACCATTGGACAGGTCGGTCACTTGCGCCCGCGTTTATTGTCCAGTGTTTCAGAGATCCCCCGCGGGTGCAAGCCGCCTTTGGTCTTCTGACAAGCGCCTCCAGGCCGTCAATGACTAGTCGAACTCGAGCATGGCCCTATGGCCCCCCATTGTGAGTAGTTGAGAATTGATACTTGACCCCGGCACAAGTAGCGTACGTGGCGTGCCGGTAGGGTATAAGCCACTCTGATTGAATGAGAGAGTCCGGTAGGCTAAAGACCATGATAACCCAGACCTGTTGCGTTTGTTTCATGGAACATTAAATACACAAGTGGACGGGCCCAAGAGTAACAACCGGTGGCCATCTAATATAGCGAGACGGTCTGCAGGCTGATGTGTCTCCCCCAAGACCGTGCGCTCGGATTAGGGACAATAACGTACAGTCCCAGGCGAACGGTGAATTACGACACTTCAGCAACCCTCATGTTTCACTCTTGCAAAGAGCATCATGCGCAACAAAAGAATCCCTCAGCCTGGCCTGTGACACGTCAGATATCCACAGACACCTGATACTCCGGGCTGCCACTCAGCGCCACCACCTGGTCGCCGTAGACAAAGCTGCCGCTGGTGCCCGCCGGCGCCCGGATCGTGGCCGAGACCTTGCCCCCCTCGGCCTTCCACTCGACGCTGAGGTCCCCATGCGGCGTGACCACCGTCGCGCGCGCGGTGCCCAGCCCGAGGCGCACCCCGGCCTCGGGCCCGACCACCCACGACCCGTAGCCGAACCCGGCCGGGCCGGCGGCGGCGCGCAGGCCGGCCGCCCACTCGGTGAGCGCGTAGGTCGGGGCGCCGCCCCACGGGTGGCTGAGGCTCGTGAAGAGGCCCAGCCCGGGGGCCAGCGTCGCCGAGTTGACGTACTCCCAGCTGGCCCCGACGGCCGTGCCCTGGTCCGAGGTCATGGCCCCCCACAGGCCGCGCAGCAGCTCGCCCGCCTCGGCCGTCGCGTTGCCCTGGAGCAGCGCCGAGAGGAGGAACCCGTTCGTGTTGGGCGAGATGTTGACGGCCGGGTCGGACGACGACACGGACGACGTGTCCTTGTACCCCGGGCCGAGGCGCAGCGACGACAGTGCCGAGATGGAGCGGGCGGCGCGGTCCGCGGGCGCCACGCCGGAGGTGATGCAGAACGAGGTCCCCGCGACCGAGGTGGCGGAGGCGTTGGAGAGGTCCAGCGAGTACGCGCCGAGCTCGTCGTTCCACAGCTTCTCGTTGATCGCGGTGGCGAGCCCGGCCGCCACCGCGGCGTAGCGCCCTGCGGCCTCGGCGTCGCCTATCACGGTGGCCACGTCCGCGACCCCCCTCAGCGCCTGGACCGCCGCGCACGAGACGGGCGAGCCGGCGTCGGCGCCGCCGATGAAGGCGTACGAGAGCGAGACGAGCCCCGTGGTCGCGTTGACCTTGCCGAGCAGCCAGTCCACGTTCTTCTGCCACCCCGCCCACGTGTCCCGCGCCCACCCGACGTCGTCGTGCAGGCGCACGTGCTCCGCGAACGCGATGAGCCCGAGGATCTCTGCAGCATTGGGAGTCAGCGTCCAAAGAACCAAGGCAAGGCACGGGTTTTGTCTGAATACAGCATGGAACCGGCCACAGCGTGGCCGTGGCTCTTAAGATGTATGCTCTGGGGAGGAGGTTGTTGTTGTTGTTGTTGTTGTTGGAAGCTGCTTACGGTAGTCCTCGAGCCCGAAGTTGAGGCCAGAAGCAAAGAAGCGGGCCGCCGCCTTCATATCATAACCCATGTTGGGCGACGTGTTGAGCCGCCCGTCGGCGATCTGCGAGTCGAGCAGGAACTGCAGCGTGCCGCGCGAGTGGTCCACGCGTGACGTGCTCGCCGCCACGATGCGCACCGTGTGGAAGAAGTCGCCCAGCCACACCAGCCGGTCTCGCTTCGGCCCGTCCAGGCACACGCTCGCGGCCAGGTCTGCCGTGCCGTACTCGGCCAGGACGGACTGGCTCGTGAGGCTGCTGGTGTAGAGGGTGGTCCCGTTGGCGGTGTCGTGCACCGTGGCGTTGCGGAAGTAGGCCTCGTGGTCCTGGTAGGCCCCGAAGCCGAACGAGCCCGAGAAGGCGCCCGTGGCGAGGGGGTAGGCGGCCCGGGACACGTTGAAGATCTGGGCGTCGTCGATGGAGACGGAGAGGTATCCGCCTGGGGATAGCGAGGTCGTGATGTGGTACCACGTGTCCTCCCGGACGCTGAACGGGACCTCGAAGACGTCCAGTATGTACGAGGGGAGCGATGTCTGGTTGACAAAGTTGACGCCAAATGCCAGCGAGATGGTGTTTGGTGGCGTGATGGAGGTGTTTGTGTTGGCGAACGTCGTCGCCTCTGGGAGCTCGCCTGTGAGGAGCAAGGTGTACCCGTTGCCCAGGATCAGCTGCGCCTGGGAGATCGTAAGCACCTAGGCATCGTCCCGGGGGGGAATACTACCGGTGCTCGGGTGGGTAACTCACAACTGACCACCAGCTGCCGCCCCTCTGGACCAGCGTGTCGAACTCGAGCGTGTAGTCCGCCCAGGACGTAGCCTCTGCCAACAGGGACGGGCGAGCATTCCTCGCCAGCACGCCCTTGTCGGCATCGACCTCCCAGATGGCCTTCTGCGACCCCGCGTCCAGACAAGCCGCGGTCGCCGCCCTGGCGCCAAGCCTCCAGATGTCGTTCAGGGCCCCGTCGTCGCTGCTGAACTGGCCTGGGAGGTCCCGCGGGAGCACCGTGTCGACCGTGGCCTCGAGGCCGACGCGCGAGAACGAGACCGACCCGGGCGTCAGCAGGCGCAGCGACTGCCACCTCAGCCCGCCCTGGAGCAGAGGCGCCACGGTCCTGCCGGCCGATGTGAAGTTGAACGTCTCGACGCGGAACGTGCTGCCCAGCTGGTTGGTGAAGGAGAAGGGCCCGTCGCTGAAGGGCTGGTTGAGCCCGGCGAACTCCTCGGTGTACTTGACCTCGACCTGCACCGCCCCGGTGGCCGACGACACCTCGAAGAAGGCGTATCCCGCGCTCTCGCCCCCGTAGTCGAGCGTGGCGACGGGGTTGGTCTCGTCGAGGGTGAAGGCCGCGTACGCGTCGGTCTGGATCTGCGGGGCGGACCCGACCGCAACACCGACCGGCACAAAGACGCCCTCGCTTCTGCAGCCCGAGCAGTCAGTCGACGCGTCCGGGGCCGTGGCATCGGGAGGACAGTGGTCTCACCTGCGCTCATGCTTCGTAATGACCAGGGCCGCCGCGAAGTGCTGCGCGGCGAGGCCGGCGACACAGACGAGATACTTGATGGGAGCCATGGCCTCAGACCCGACCAATACCTAGGGTAGTCTCTGGGGAGCTGGCCTGACCCCATCTCAACGACAAGCCAGAGCTGGTCCTTGAGAAATTATATACAGCATGACCAGCAGCCCCTGGCCTTCGGGCTCGGTCTAACTCACCACGAGCATCAGCGTGCGTTCGCATGTGCAATTTTACTCGGCTGGACCAGCTAATGACCTGGCAGACAGGCATACACTATGAGATGCCACCGCCTTGCCCCCGGGACGGGGGTTGGCTTCTTCATCCGGCTTCTGCAGACCGAGCAGTGGGTATGACACGCAAGCCATCCGGCAGACACGCTGACTCGGGCGATGGCACAGCGAGAAACAACGGACCCGGTGAACAGACATCTGGAGTGGGAGGGCGGTCGGCCGTATTGGTCGTGCATGGATTGCCCCGGAGCCCAAGGAGCATCTGGGGAAAGTGCACTAATGCCTCCCAGCCATGCTACCCCACAATGCCAGGGGGCCAGCCTGGGGACTAGTGCAGCTCGAGCCACACTCCCTTGGCTTCGGCTCGGTTGGGACTGTCGAGATCGGCTCGGGTTGTGACTCCCCTATTCACAGGTGAACATGATATCATGCGGGAGTGGGCCGGTGGCGGTGGGGCCGTCATCAGCCTCCGCTCCAAGGTTGTATTCCCAAATCCCGGGCATGTGCAGATGGGGGGTTACTCGGTCCTATTGCAGGTCTTCTCCTGGCATCTCGGGGTAAGTCGAAGTTGGACGGGGCTTCCCCTATTAGTAGTGTACTGGTCAGGATGGGCTGGCAGTATACCTTTGCTTCCCATCCATGATATCAAACCCCCATGGGTTCCCCTTGTCTGATGCATTCCGTTTATCGCTCGGCCAGGTTGCAGGCAAATACGTGAATAATGCGCACAGAACATTGTTCACGGACATGCCCGGGGAGAAAAGGCTAAAGAAAAAAAGAAAGAAAAAAAAAAAAGAATCTACAACGTGTGCTCGTATGGGAACTTTAGACGATTCAACACAGATGTTATACGATAGCTACCTCTATACATCTCACTCACACTTATGTTTGATATTGTCACACGGGTCCGAACACAACATGGCCGTAACATCAAAATCTGAACCGGGACCAGTTCCCTCACATTGAACAGCTAACGGTCATCAAGCCCATTCTCCTCCTGCCTCCGTTCTTCCAAACCTTCCGCCCCTGCCCAGAGTCCTGTAGTTACACGACCGTGCGAGTGCTCTAGACGTCCGAGGAAAATGATCAACCTGGCAGAGCTTCTTCAAACGGCCACATACTCTGGAGCCTGGGACCTCCCCCTTCAGCTCATAGCCCCGCCCGTCTATATCTGACAGTATCTGCTATTTTCATCGGCATACGTGGCCTGTACAAGCTTGTCGCTCGTCGAGTCGGACACCGTGACGTTCCACCACCAGGTCTCTATAGTCGGCGTGTTCACTGGGCCCTGTACCGAGAGGATGACGGCTTGTATCGCAGCCGGGCCGAGCGGGAACGTGGCGGGCAGGGTGATGCCGGCCAGCGTCGTGACGTTTTGGCCCCTCCCGTCTCCCAGAATAGCTACTGGCTTGTTAGTTTGTCTTTTCTTTTCTTTTCTTTTTTCTTTTTTTTTCCCCCCTCTCGAGCCTGTCATGTAGAAAAATGTGGACGTGGATACCCCGGAGGTCGATTGTCCCTAGGAGTGTTGCTCCCATGTTGCCCGGCTGGGGCGCAACATCCGCTACAGCATCGTATCTGTCGATGCCAAACAGCATTGACGCTTCTACCATGGGTATGCCGATGGTCTGTTCCACCGTGATGTTGAACTTTTCGCCCGGCCTGATTTGCTCCGGCAGGCCTAGTTTGGCAAGCCTGGCGTTGGCCAGTGTGCCCGCCAGGATCGTGGTTATCTTCGCAACCCTAGTGAGGCGCATCTTGGAATGTACGGGCCCAGGTGTCTTGGGTAGGACCAACGTGTTGAGTGAAAACAGGCGGGGTTTCGTCTCGGGGGTCAGTTACGGAGGTCCAGCGAATACCAAGTCAGTTTTGGATCCGGCGCTCATCAAGATATATTTCATGGTGATGCCCAAATATGCCCGGCCAGGATCGTCGGCATGGGGGTCACGGTTCAGGAACAGGCAGAAAAGCCGGGTCATTTGTACATTCAGGCGCTGGTGGGCCGGCTACACTAATTGGTTAGGTAGTATAGTAGTCGGGAACTGATTCCGTCCGTGTCCTGTTTAATATAATAAATGAAGTCTGAGCCTGTCGTGTTTACAAGCCTAATGAGTCTATTGGCCAGGTTGCATGCGGCCCAAGGCTTTCGGCTGTATTTCTGGCAGTTCCCTCACATATTCATACGCCATTCCGGTGAGACACACACATATGCAGTGAAGAGCAGGCTAAAAAGCATCAAAAGGTCGTTTAAATCAAGAAAATGGTAATCGGATTGCTCATTAACTACGCTTGTGTGGGCGTGGACGTGGCGCACCAGTACATCAACCACCCTCCCGTTTCTACGGGTGCGGTTCTTTAGTTACCTGATGAGTATTTGAAAGTCTTAGCAGCATTTATATAGCACACTGGGATTCATGATACCTATACGAATTATATCCGTCCTCGGCATTGCAGTTGCGAAGCCCGTCGGACTGCCCAGAACTTCCCTCGTCCTGATCGAAGCATTGTGTTCTACTCGGCCACCAAGACTGACACGAACCGTGATAAGAGTCACGCTTGGCCTTTAAGACTGCACCAGAATATCTCCAGAGACCAGCCACCAACACCAGCCTATAATTGGCTACCTGGGTCCTAAGAACTCTGGATTTACTCTGCATTGCCAGGTAGAACCACCAACTACGACAGAGCGCTTGAGCGCGTCTTCCATCCTACTGCTTGTTTCACACACAACTTGAAGACGCCAAGTCTACACACGTCTAGGTGGGCACAACCTTAAGCAACACCAGACACCGCCGCGGCCCCCCTGAGCCGCACCTCCCGCCTGTGCAAGAACCGGATGACAAGCGCAACCACAATCAGCGCCACCGACAGCCCGACCATGCTGGGGTACCCCCTCGGGTACGCGGGGGCCTCGACCTGCTGCCAGATGACGAGGGGCAGCCACGCCTGGAACACGTAGGCCATCTGGTTCATGGCGCCCGTGACGAGCGCGCGCTCCTCGTTGTCGCCGCTGCAGATCTCGTGCGCCCACGCGAAGGTCAGCCCGGAGATGCCGCCGCCGAAGCCGCACAGGATGAAGGCGGCCCACTTGAGCCGGTCCGGGACGGCCCAGACCGTCAGGGGCACGTAGGCCACGATCTTGACGAGCCCCGAGAAGACGATGGCGGGCCAGCGGGCGCCGCGGAAGAGGCTGTCGGATGTCCCTGGTTGAGACACGCGTCAGTCACCTGCTAAAGTTGCGGGTCCCATGTTTATGGACACATTTATGGTTCCATTGCAGAGCACAAGGAACTGGTGGGGCTTGTAGCTGGGGGGGGGGGGAGGGGTATACCAACAGGCGTATATCAGCGTCGTAACGATGCTCACCACTTCGGTGATGGTCGGGTAGATGTTGACCTCGTGCAGGCTGTAGCCCTGGTCCTTGAGCCAGATGGGGAACGCGGGCTGCGACACGCCGCCGTTGCCGTTGTTGAAGAGGATGTACAGCATCACCAGCGCCCAGATATGCCAGCTCGAGAAGATCTTGACAAACTTGGCCCGCGTGTACGGTGCGCGCTGGGCGCGGCCCTCGAGGCGCATGCGCTCCTTGGCGATGGCGATCTCCTCGGGCGTGAAGTACCACGCCTTTGTGATCTCGGGCAGGTCCGGGAGGAAGAAGAAGCCGGAGATGGCGATGGGGAGGGACACGATGGTGTTGGCTGCGGATCATTAACTTGTCAGCCACTCGGCGCATCTCTTCAGCGTGCACGGGGAGGAGCCCATACTGATGAAGAGCCATTGCCACCCGTGGAACCCGTTGACGCCGTCTAGGTTGTGCGCGCCCGCCATCAGGTAGCCCGACACCATGGAGCCGACGTTGCCCATGGCGTGGAAGAGGCACGAGCGTTTGGCCAGCTCGTCCTTGCGGTACCACGAGCCGATGATGTACTGCATCCCCGGGTAGAAGGTGCTCTCAGCCAGGCCGATGAAGAAGCGCAGGACGTAGATGTGCGTGGCTGTCTGGCATTTCGCCAGGAGGATCGTGAGGACTGACCAAGTGACCTGGACAGGTTTCTAGTAAGCAATTATCCCGCTGATGGGTCGGTGTCGAGAGCATACCTCACAGATAGGGATCCATATCGCAGGACGAATCCGGGTGAGCAACAAATTACTGGCGAGGTCAGCCGGGCCTGAGAATAATAAGCAGCCGGTGGTGGTCCTACCTGGGTATCTCCCCTATAACGTATCCCACCGTCCAGCAGACTTGCATATAATTCAGTTCGTTCCCGAAGAGGCCTAGATCCTCTTTCATGCCAGAAACAAATGCATTGTTAATATTGACCTGCGAACAATTTATAAGATGCTGCGCAACTCGAGTCGGAACAAGAGTAAAGCACTCACTTGGTCAAGATACTTGATAAAATAGCCCAGCGAAGCCAGGGTCATCAAAACAGCATCAAGCTTGAACAGGAACCGTCGCTCCTCGGGCGACTTGTCGAACGTGTCCCACAGGTAAGACTTCCATGACGCCTTCGGCTTCTCACCGAGCGCCTCCGTGACTGACGGATTGTCACCAACACCATCGTCCTGCAGCACCACCGCCGACTTCTCATCGGCGCCCTGCGGCTGAGCCGCCGTGGCCGGCCCTGTCATCTTAAACGACGAGGGTAGGACTAGTTTTGCCAGGGTATTACACGTGAGCAGTGACACGCTCGACCCCAACGGTCTGGAAACCAGGGTCAGGAATCCCTGCGGCGAACCAATCAACACTGAAGAATATAGACCAAATGCCTCGGATAGCAGGTGAAATAAACTGTAATTTCCTCCTTATCCTCTATGGCCTCCCGTGCTTCGTGCTGCCCAAAGACGTTATATCTCCAGCCGCCTATTCGCCAAGGCAAACAAACCCTCCCCCACGCGGGGAACGCAGAATACGCGTATGCGGGAACATCTGTCGCAATAGAGGGGAAATAAGTCGTCAGGGAGATATCGGCCCGCCGAGGGCGATCAAGACCATTTATAACTGGCCGGCCGCAGGAGAAGGGCAGGTCGGGTGGCCAGTTGAGCCCCTTGGCACATGCCACAATCTCGAACTGTGTGTTTATGCCGGTGTGTTAGGACCGCCTCGTGTGTCCTGCCCAGGAACGCCACCGCGGGAGCCACCGTGGTTTCTTCTGCCAGGCAAAGCTGCCGGGGGAGCCTGGGGCGCCAAGGTTGCCAAGGTGCGCTTGCGGCCACGGCGAAAAGTCGTGAGCGGAAGTGGTTGATGTCGTGAGAAGCAACTGTTATGTGAAGGCCGATGTTGGAGTCGTCGTCGATATCGCTGTTTGTTGCTCGGGTCCGCCAGTGACCTGGTACATATGTAGGCCGGTGGGCGGTACAACAACAGCGTCGTGAAGCATGGACCGGGGTTCAAGCCGCTCCGCCCGGCGCGGCATCCGGGTCCCGAGGCGAGCTCCCTCTGAGCGCCGATGCCAGTGAGACCGGCAGTCGAGAGGGCAGAATAGGCCCGTTACCCTTTCAGGGCCTGGCGTCCGGTCTACGCCATGATGCCGGTCGATGTGGTCAAGACGGGCGGCCGGCTGGCATCATCCTTCTCATCGTTCGGGAACCACAGGCGGCAGAACACTTACCCAGTCCAGTCGAGAAAATTGTCTTACCTCACTTGGCAAAAGCTGCTCATCTTGAGTACCTGTCACGCAATCCGTCCGCAGGCAGAATATGCCGGGAGGATATTGGGCACGCCCGTCCTGTTTCTCCTTTTAATAAACTGAAGAGCGACAGGTGTCTATGGGGGCATTTCGGATGCCACTCTGCGCGAATGGCCGCACACGTACACAGAGCGGACCATGGACACATAAAATGCAGGCAAGCATGGGCAGATATGTTGCTACTGAAAAATCGTGACCCTGCTCGTGTAATAGGGAAGAGGGGACCTGTCTATATGTTACCCCCGGAAAATGACCCAAACGCCCAGCAGACAAGACGCATGGACCGGACTCGAACACCTCATCATACCTCATCATCCAAATCGAAGGGACGGGAGAAGAAACACAACGGATCCAAGAGAAAAGCCTCACAGATCCTTCTTGTAGAAGTGTTCGGGCTTGTGGTCCGTTTCGTAGTCTACATGGACATATGCCCTCTCAACATCAGGAAGGCTCTCGAGCTTGAACTGCAGGTCCTCGGCGACGTCGTGGGTCTCCTGCAGGGACTCGTTTGGGTCCATGACCACGTCGACCTCGGCAATGAGGCGCGGGCCCGAGTGGTAGACGCGGACGGTGTCGATCTGGCGGATGGCCGGGCTGTGCGTGCAGCAGACGTAGGTGATGAGCTGCTGCATCTCCACGGAGGCGGTGACGCCGACGAGCAGCAGGAACTCGGTGAAGGCGGTGCGCAGCCATGCGAAGCTGATGATGACGGAGATGACGATGGCGCCGGCCGGGTCGATCCACCAGATGAGCTTGGAGCCGCCGACCGAGGTCAGGATGCCGAAGCCGTTGATGAGCAGATCGTTGCGGTGGTCCTGCCACAGGATTAGGATCTGCGAGTAGCGGTCCTTGAGGGCCCTGCAGCACTCAGAGTCAGCCTCCAGAGAAGCACGCAAGGAGTTCCATTCAAACACAGCATAGCTCGGGCCACAGTGTGACCGTGGCGTCTGAGAAATAGGTTCCGGGAGGGGGCTTGTCATCCCCAAGGGGATTAGAAATGACGCCGGAAGCTGCTCACCAGGTGTAGAGGAAGAGGGCAAGCTTGGTGGAGAAGGCGACGGTGACGGCGATGACGGAGGGCAGGTGGAAGCGGTTAACGCCACTCTCGCCCTCGCGGTCTGCCAGCTCGCGCGCGGAGAAGGCAATGAGGATGAAGGAGACGGCGGTCATCAGGAAGCAGAAGGTGATGTTTCCGACGGTCTCGAGGCGGGCCTTGCCCGAGGGGAAGCGGGCCGGGTCGACGCGGCGGACCGCGCGGTTGGCGAAGATGAGGGTGACGTTGCTGAGCGGGTCGAAGATTGCGTCTGCCATGGTGGTGAAGAGCGAGAGCGAGCTGGAGGATATTGCGCCGTAGACCTGCAGGGCGGCCAGCACGACGTTGGCGACGAAGGACCCCCAGACGGCGATCTTGAACTTGAGCTGGTCGTCGCCCTGCTCCTGCCTTGCCTCGGCCACGTGCTCGTCGACCGACTTGAGCATGCGCTCGATGGTCTCGTTCTGGCGGTTGTAGAAGCCCTGCACGCGGCGGTACTGGACGGCGTTGCGGCCGAACTTGGGGAGCAGGCTGGACCGGCCGCGCCTCAGGCTGGAGGCGGGCGACGAGGTGGTGCTGCCGCTGGCGGCCTGGGAGGAGGACGTGGGCCCGTCGCGTTTCCTCGAGATGTTGGCCCTGATCTTCTCCAGGTCGTCGGCAGTCTTGTAGCCGGCTGACAGGCCGTAGGGGTCGCTCTCGACAGAGTATCGCGGGAGGCGGCCGTCCGTCTTCTGGCTCTCGACATCGTCCTGGGCTGGGGGATGCCGGGCGTGAGCACCATCCTGTCCGCCCTTTGCGTCGTCGGCGGCCTCGAGGGCAGTGCTCGCGGCGATGTTGTCGCCGTCATTGGCGTTGCCATGGGTGGAGCGTGCGCCCGCCATTGGTGTGTGGGTGCTGGACCGCAAGACATGGGAGGTGTGGTGGTGGAGGTGGAAAGGGTGCGGGTGGTGAGTGATGCTGGCCGAGAGGTCGGGCTCCATCTTGGCTCGACCTGGTGCGATACGTGGGGAGAACCTTGTTTGCGTTTCACGCGCGAGACGAGGCGGTCGTCGTGCGCGACAGGCTGAGCTCTGAGGTGGTCAGGATTGAATTCAAGCCTGGGCAGAGTAAGCAAGCAAGCAGGACAGCAGCCAGCCGGCACCCAAGACAAGCAGAGCTCCCGTCACACGGCTGTAACTTATACGCCAACCTCCAAAGAAGAGCTTCCCTACCTGGCACCCACCTCTGAGCTGTCAGGACGACGCCCTTTTCCCCCTCTTCCCTGGTCTCCTGGGATTCCATCGCGCAAATGGGCCCAGAGCTATGGGAGGTGTGGAGGGGAGCCTCAGGCTTGGCAGCGGCGCTAAAGAGCGAGAGCGAGATGGAGACGCCCTTGCAGGCTGGATCCAATCCTGAGCTGGTCAGCTACATGGTATTCCACCATAGTAGTGCGAGGTCACTGTGTAATAAGCTCCCCGCCCCGCAGGCTCTGATCTGCATATGACATCGCACGTTGGGCAACATCGCTCCCACAAGGCTTATCCCCATCCGCCGCGGGTGGCCCGGAACCTTGTTGTGGTCCATTGGGCTGACTGGTCCTTCTCGGGGTCGTGATTGACAGTGCCGGCAGCGGAGACGCGTGTGTGCTGTACCACGCACAAAGTAGGCACCGCACTCGCAAGGTGGGAACCGGCGGTGAGCTCCATGGTCCGACTCGTGTCCGTCGAGGGGGGGGGGTATTGCAGGAAGAATATCGAATCAACCGACGGATAGCGTTTACCATGCATGTTTGTGGACGACACGAAGAGTTCGGACTTGGCAGCAGCAGAAGGGAAGGGAAGGGAATCAGGAAGAGAAAGAGACGGGGGCATGTCGGGGCACATTGCATTAAATATAACAAACAGTGTCCCCCTTGTTTCGGCCCAACTCGAGGCCCCAGGCGTTTCAACCCCGTCGACACAGCCGACGAGCCGGTGCTATAATGCGGTGCGCTGCTCTCGGCACAAGCACATGCTGCGACGGTAGCAGATGGCTGATGATGATGCAGGTGAGGGGCATCTCTGCCTGGACCTCCAGATGTCGTCTGCACTGCACCCAACCGCCAATAGCTTGTGATCTGACTTGCAGACACCCGCCATTACCGAGTAGGTATATTGCTGCTCAAGATCCTCCTCCCCCAACGGTCTGACATTGAGGCGTCTCTTCGTGCAACGAATATATCCAAATTGGAAAAACCACATTCCCATCGTTTTCACATGCGTACAACAGACTCATGCGGTTACACATGAATAACCTAGAGCAAGTGATTCTCGTTCCGCCCCAAAGAAGCCAAACAGTGTGACTCGTCCGCCAAAACAGTCTACAACTAGGCACAGAGCAAGAATACCGAGAAGATATCGAGTGACTTTACTGTAGTAATCAAAGGCGACTATCAATTACACTTTTTGGTTTTTGGTTTTTTTGGGGGGTTTTTTTTTTTCTTCGTTTTTTATTTTATTTTTTAAACCTAACAAGCGCTCCATCCCTTATTGCACGCCCAAGACCGGCCGCCGTCATCCCGTATACCAAGAAGAGGGTGCCACAATATCCAGATGTCAGCCCAGGAGGCACCCGACTCCAAACACACATCTTCGCATCCCCACGCCCCGACACAGCTCGTCCCAGGCATCAGAGCTTGGACTCGACCTTGTCGCCCCCGCCCTGCAGCTCCGAGGCCCCAGACCCCTCGGGGCCGGCATCCCCAGCCTCCCCGGCGGGCGGTTCACCACACCTCGCCAGGATCCACCTCTCGACGTCGGCGTAGAACTCCTCCCGGCCGTTATCAGCGTGCAGCTGGTGGAACCACCCCTCGTACGTCCTAAACTCCCTGTCGGGGACCTGCGCCTGCCTGTCGAACCACGCCCTCGACGCGTCAAAGCACGTCGCCCGGTCCGCGGTCCCGTGGCCCAGCCACAGGCTCCGCACCCGTGTGCTGAGCCTGTACTTGCCCGCCGCCAGCGCCGCCGTGCGGTCCAGCAGGCCCGCGAGGCCCTCGAGCGTCCCCGTGTCGTGGCACAGCCCGTCCTCGCGCAGCGATGCCACCACCTCCGGGTCGCGCGTCAGGTCCTCGGGCGGGATCGGGTTCGCGAGCTGCCTGCGCGGGAGGACCCTCCCCGCCAGCCGGCCCGCAAAGACCTTGAGCGCCCCGGGCCTCGCCGCGGGCGGGAAGTCGATGAAGGGCGCCTCGAGGACCCACCCCCTCACGCGCGCCACCACGCTCTCCTCGTACAGCGGCGTCGACGCCAGCGCGAGCACCTCGCCGCCGCCCATGGAGTGGCCCATGACGAAGAGGGGCGCGCCCCTCGGCTCGGCGGGGAGCGCGGACCCCGTGATGAAGGCGGCAATGTCCGAGAGCACCTGTGCCGTCGGGCCAGAGTCGCCGCGGTCCGCCGGCCGCGCCACGCTGCGGCCCCACCCGCGCTGGTCAAAGGCGTACACGGCTATCCCGCGCGACGCGAGGTGCGGGAAGAAGCCGTAGTACCGGCCCACGTGGTCGCTGAAGCCGTGCACGAAGACGAGCTTGGCCTTGGTGTTTGTGATGGGGTCGTCGGGCTGGTGCGCTCATCATGTTAGCGTGGTTTTCTTTTTTCACTGCCCGCAGGCGTGGGTGGGTGTGGTTGCGTCATGGTGTGTGGGTTGTCGCGTGAAGGGTCTCGGGTGCGGCGGGTGAGGCGAGCCGGAGCGAAGGGGTGGCGACGCAAGACGGGTGCGTGGGAGGAATGTGTCACTCACGAGCCATGTCTTCGTGTACAGGCTTGTGGCCCCGACATCGAACTTGCCCTCTATCTCCTTGACCATGTTGATGGATGCGGATTGAAGAAACGATATTTCTTGCGAGATAAAACAGCCCTAGATCATCTGTAGGTCTTGAATTGATTGGTAAGAATAGAAAAGATGTGGCCCGAGGTGCGGGTATGGCGGGGCGTCAAGAGATGGATGAGAGGCTGAGGCTGAGGCTGAGTGAAGAGACGGGCCTCGGTGGTGAGATTGACTCGGGGCTGAATCTAAACCCGCCCCGGTGTGCCTGGCATGTCCGGTGGAGATCGTCGGGAGGGAGACTCTGTCTCTCGGGGGACGCCGTAGACAGGCTTATCACGACGGGGTTGTGGTATGGATGACCACTAGCTGAGGTAGTAAGGCGATGCGACGAGGGGATAAGTACGTCTACCTTTGTTATTTAACACAACAAACGGGCTGGGCTGGATGGGCTGGGCGCGCGGGCCCTGGAATGGCACAAGAAGGATCATCAGAATCGATCCGTCGACCTCCCCCCCCCAATCGTGACTTGGCTTGGCCCAGGCCCCTTGCGTTTTAGGAGACGCGGCTCAAGCCCCAATTTCACATGCTTGCACCTCACGTTGCCGACCATGTGAATTACCGGATACTTGGGACTGAATTGCACCCCATCATTGGGTGCCCGGAATCAAGGTGGATTCTGTCACTGTTGGGGCTGTTTATTCGCGTCGTCGCTTGTGCAGTCAATGCAGGCCCGAGGGCCCGATACATTGACTCGAGTCAAAAAGCCAGCCCCAACTTTACCATGCTCGCCACGAAGCCACAAAAGCAACCGCACGTACCGTACATGTCCAAATATGGAATACCCCGAGAGCCCATTTTCCAAAGACCGATTTGCCAAACTCATACACGGGACCTGCAGCCCGTTGACCGGCCGACCCACCAGACCTTGAGAAGCCCCTCCCAGCTTCCCTTGTGATATACCATCGTGTAGTCGTACACGTCGTCAAGCATGACAATAGCCCCCGGCTCCTGAAACGCCTGGAAAGGATCCCTATGGACATCCTCTGCTCGGGAAAAGCACCGCCCGCCAAAGGGCTCTCTATATGAGAGATTAAAGAAAACCAAGAGAAACTGCCATAGGCCAAAAACATCAGACTAGTCGCACTATACATTATCCCCGTGTCAGCTCAGACCGTTCGTGGTGTTTTGGCTCCCGTGGTGTACCCTCTGGCTGTCCATGTGAGAGGTGAACTTGCTCATAGGCGAGTCTTCGCCCGACATGCGCAATGAGATGCCGCTATCATCGTAGTTGGCCGTGTTCATGTCGAGAACAGCATGCTGATCGCCGTTTGGGCCGCTACCGCTCAAGCTTGGTTGCGCGCTCTCCATCAGCGCCAGTATCGGGTCGTCACTGGCACTGCCCGTGCTGTAGCGCATGCTCTTGCGCTTCTCGCCCACCGATGACTCTTCATCATGCTTCCTTTTCGATGACCCTACGGACCGAGTGCTGTTCTGCTTCATGAAGCCGCCCTTTTCGGCCAGGAACCAGACCATCTCGTCCAGAAAGCACTTCAGGCACCACCACGCCCCAAAGCTGTCCGCGCTGCTGATGGTCAGGTCTCGCACCATGGTCGTGCCGATGGTCTGGACGAAGAGCACGATGTCTGCAGCCGAGGCGTATGGGAATCGGCTTGAAAGTGTCCGGAGGAAGTCCACCCAGCGGTCGAGGATATTTGCCGAACTTGTCCACTCCGGACTCTCGGGCTCCTCGGGCTTGGGGTTCTGTTGGTGATAGTCCCCTTGCACGGTGCATTTCTCAAGTTCCCACGGGACTTCCCTGGGGTCGAGAAGCTGCCTGATGTCCGAGACAAGTAGCTGCACGACATCCTCCATGCCTTCCACAGGAACGCATTGCGCGATTTTCCTGGGCCTGACATATGTGATAAAGTCAAGATACATCTGTGTGCGGTTCGCGTGGTTATGCAGGAAGTTGGCGGTGGCATGGGCAGTCGTGTTAACCCTGAGCGCCCGGTCCAGCAGATCGGCAAAAAGGGCGGCGGGGGCCTCCTTGGCCCTAAAGATATGGTAGGGTTGGCCCTCGAAAGACCGTCGGATGTGAGACACCAGCTTCTCCGAAATATTTCGCAGGCTCTGAAGGCCGTATGGAGGTATGACCTGAAGGGCCACGACAGAAACAATCTGCATCATGTTTTGGTACATCCGAAGATCGCACTGCTCAATCCAGGTCTCCAGGGCAGGGTTGGCCAGCAGTTTCTGAACTGGCACAGTCAGAGTTCCATGGAACGCGGTGAAAAGATGGAAGAAATTCTTCTCCTTGCAAAATCGTATACACTCAATCAGAGAAGTGCAATGCGACAGATACAAGGCTTCCAGAGATTTTGCAGCGTCGATGTCGGTGCCTGGAGGGAGGTATGGCTCGATCGATGGTAAGGTCAGACGAGTCGGTGTTTGGGACGTGTCCTCTAGTCGCAGGGAGAGAATCTTGGAGGTCCTGCTTCCGGTCACGGCCAACTCTGCCGTTGTCTGCACCTGTGGGTGGTTATATATAGCATGCTTGTGCTCATGGGATGCACGGCCCCTAAGGGCCTCGATCTTGACACCGTCAACGGGGCAGTCTCCGACCGGAGAGAGCGAAGGCTTTTCTACTCCTGAGGCAGTTGAAGGCCGCGTGGTGTTGCTGCGGCCTGGTTAGAGTGGGGGCGATCTCTGTGATAGAAGTGGAAAACTCACTTCATCCTCATGCTCTCGGCAAAACTTGGACCTGATGTGACTGAAGCCACCTGGCTCGGCATTTCGTCAAGATCCATGTCCTCATCAATCAACTCGAAATCCACATAGTGATACTTGGACTCCCCGCGCACACCGAGACGCCGTGTCCTGAGCCCCGGATACAGTACTCTGACGAGTTTTCCAAAGCTGGCGGGGTTCAGGACAGCGATCTTCTCGTGCGCGCATCGCTTGACGTAGCTAGCATACACGCGACTGCGAGGCACCGAGGTCTTGCCTTTCCGGCAGGATGATTTGATCCTGTACAACTTCTGTCAGCATGACGGCCTCCCTCGCGGCAGTCGTTTGGTGGTCTTACCAGAGCATGGCGAACAATTGTCGGCTTCGCTCGCTGCTTGGGCCGCGCTCGTTTCCGTGCAACTCGGTGGCCACATCCTGCAGGGAACGGTGGCTGTTCCTTGTGAAGAGCTCACGCATCTCCTGGTCATTGTTGGTGTTGGACCTCGCCCTGTTGGGGGCGGTGCCCATCTCGAGTCCCGATTCTGGGGCGGGGCTATCGTTTCGATCCATCATCTGGTTGGCGAGTCTCGGGTGGCCGGAGTGGCCTGGGTGACCGCTGGCTGGCATGAAGGTGTCGACGGATAGCGACTGTCGGACCATCTGGGGTTGGGGCGGGAAGCGGAACTGGGAGCCCATGCCGTTATGCATCGCAGGTTCTACCGAGTAGTCGCGGGCGGGCTGGATCGGGAGAGAGCCGGCGGCGAGGACATACTCGGGAGAGGCAGGCCGCGGCGCAGGGGCGATCTGCCTCAGCTGACCATTCTGTTGTTGTTGTTGTTGCTGCTGCTGTTGTTGGTGTTGGTGTTGGTGTTGCTGTTGGTGTTGCTGTTGCTGTTGTTGTTGCTGCTGCTGTTGCTGCTGCTGCGCGAGCCACTGGGCGGCGAATTGGATATCGTCTGGGTCTTGGCAGGATGTGTCGGCATTGTTTGGCTGGGTGGTGGCGCTGCGCGCTGATGTTGTTGATCCTTCGCTCGGCCGCCTGGAAGCTGAGAAGCGCGAATACGCCTCTGCGGGTCAAGACCGTCAGCAAGGGGAATAGCAGGAAATGGATATGGAGGCAGAAAACAGAGGAATGTTGACGATTTGCAACCATAGCAGTGAGGGACAAGGAGATGGAACGGTCTTACCTGCTGTTGAGGCCATGGAGGCTGTGTGGGCTAGTATATTTGTTTTGTGTTTGGAAGCCCGAGTCGAAGGCTCCTTGGACGGACGACTGGATCTCCAGCAGGACTGGGACTCTGTAGTCGGAGCCTATGAGCAAACAAAACTGATGGAGTAGGGGAGAGATAGAGATGATGAATGAGTGGAGACGGAGTGAGTGAATGAGCGAGTTGGCAGTGAGTGCGATGCAATGCAAATGGGCGGGCAGATGGGCTTGTTTCTCTTGTTGCCGTGCTGGTCTCGAAGTGGGAATTGTTATTTTGGGGTTGTTGGCTGGGAGACAATTGATGAACCAGAGCCCGGATCTGCAGGTGGCTGGCTTCGGGCCCACCGGGGGTATGGCTTGATAACAAACACCAGCCCCAGCGAATGAAAGAGGAAAGGTTGGTTTCACTGCGGGGCCTCGGGGCATGTTTATGCCTCAGGCAGGCATTTTACATAGTATTTGGCCGGGGTTCAAGTTGAGCCTGTGACAGGACAGGCTCGGGTCTGCCTGGCAGCCCTGGCAGTGTGTGCAGCATGCCCTCTGCTCCCTCTGCCACACGTCAGCAATGTGTGTCGTCAGAGGGGGGGCCGCCAAGTCGTCATCGAGGACGCTAAAATCAAGCTCCCTCCAGGGCTGTACCACCTGCACTCCATATCCTCTGTGTTGCCTGCATTCCCTGCTGTAGTAGTTCTCGTAGGTACTTAGTGGTCTAAGGTGAAGCTCCCTCTTTCTGGACACATACGCTCTTCCATTCAACCTTCCTCCCATAGCCCCATTATCATCACCCATCTCAGCTGAAATCATACAATAATCAAACAGTTACAACTTGCTCCTCTGACCCAAACAAATACTTCTCTACGCCGCATCTCACCCACCCCAGTCAGTCTGAACCCGTCCATACACACCCCAGCTGCAAACAGCAGTCAAGACTCCCTTGTGCTAGGCCCATTTTCTCCGGGGCTCCGAAGCTTGAGCCCCTTGGCCCCACAATCAGCTTCCTCTCTGTCCCTCCAACTTTGTGCCAGCGCAACAATCTGACCAGCTGTACTTCTTTCTGCACACAGATCTCGACTCTCAAAAGACTCTCCAGACTCCGACAGCATCCTCACTTAGCTCCTCCATAAGGCCTATCACCACCAGCAGAGAGCAACAATGGCTTCATCCCAAGACAAGGTCAACCACTACCTCGGCCAGCTCGACAAGGAGGTATGTAATGACCACGAGCGTCTCGAGGGCCGCACCATTCCCTCGGCGCCGAGCTTGCCGCCGGCCACCACTGTCGCAGTAACTGACCCCCATCGCAGCTGTCCAAGTATCCTGCCCTGCAGAATCTCGAGAAGCAGACCAGCGTCCCCAAGACGTACGCCGTCATTGGCGCCATCACCCTGTACTTCTTCTTCATCGTCTTCAACCTCGGCGGTCAGCTCCTGACCAACCTGGCCGGCTTTGCCATCCCCGGCTACTACTCGCTCAATGCCCTCTTCACTGCTAGCAAGACCGACGACACCCAGTGGCTGACCGTAAGTGAACGTGCCCAAGCCCAGGCCACCCCTCTGGCCCCTCTGGCCCATCCCCGTCGTCCTTTGCGCTGATCATGTTTCTTATCTGCCACAGTACTGGGTTGTCTTCTCCTTCTTCACGTAAGTCTCGGTGCTTCGGCCCTCCAAAGCAGACCGCCCTTGCTGATAACCTCGCGCAGTGTCCTGGAGAGCCTGCTTAGCGTCGTCTACTGGTTCCCATTCTACTACACCTTCAAGTTCGTTTTCCTGCTGTGGCTCGCTCTGCCCACCTTCAGGTATGTCCGGTGGCCCCTGACCGCAGCCAATGCCCACGAGGCCTCGTCTAACAGCGCGATAGGGGTGCCGACATCATCTTCCGCTCCTTCCTGGCTCCCACACTCAGCCGTTACTTCGCCGGCTCTACCGCCCCTGGCCTGCGTGCTCAGGCCGACAAGACCGAGTAAGCGGTTAGCAGCGCAGGAAGATCTGTCGACCGATAGAGGGCGTGCCTGGTCCTCGATGCCACGAGTAAACATTTGCTCGGCAGTGACAGTGCGATCTTGAGACCCTTTGTGTCCTTCAACATCGCCTGCCAGGCCGCGGCAGGCGACTGGCGCATTGGAACATGAATAGATGGGACGGCGGCGTTGTACAGTTAGTAAGCTGGTGGGATGATGGAGGCCAGTGCGGGGATTTCGTGCCTCGAACGAGGCGTTTAGAACATATGATGGTTTCTGTTTTGATTCTTTCCATGCCTCATAGGACGGACGGTACGCAGCTCATGAATGCACAATCAATTGTCCTCCTTCGCAGTAGAAGCCGTTACATCCGGCGTTTGGGGCTAGATTGTAGCTGCAGCTAGCGAGCCCGACGACGCCATTGTTAGTCGAGGTGATACACAGATTTGGCACAGTCCATACCGCAATCTGGTAGTCTGTCACCTGTCAGCCGTCAGCCTTCAGCGTGGGTTTTTGGTGGTATAGCAACCGCACACAGCAACAATGTCCTCGCTGATTGGAATTTCGAAAGTTGCTCTAAGCCGTAGATCCTGAGCGGGAAGCTCCACCTTGTGTACCTGTTGTGCGTGAAAAGTATTCGGGACCTCGAAACCGCCTAGGGACGCTACTGTGGGTTCCGTACCGAGAACCTGCCAGGGTCGCGGTCCGATACAGCGGCTCAGCTCTCGCCTGGCTGTCGGAGATCCCAAGCAGTGAAACCCGACAACCCACGACGCCAGTGCCCTTCGGCCCCTGTTTTCCTGCATCCAGCTCAGCGTCTTTGTCAACTGTTCGATAACCGGAAAACAGGTCGAGAAAACACAAACTTCGAGTATCCTCTCGAGGTTGACAGGATCCAGACTCATCCGCGCTGCCGCAATCCAATCGAACCAGAAGCTCGCCCCCCACGACACGCCGTCACATGCAAATAGTCTCGTCCTCCCTCCCACGCCAACCCCCTGCTCCTCCAACGCTGCCACCCGCAGAAGGGACGCATACGATCTGAGGAACCGACAGCAGCCCTGTGAGGGCATGTTCTCACCATGCAGCTCTCTCCGCTGCAGTCACGATTCGCCGCATCAGCCATCGCCACAGTCATCCTGATCATCATATACTTTACCCTTTTCCCACCACAATTCGCCTTCGCCGACGAGATCAGCCATGCCTCGCCGATAGTACTGGACGGCTCCGCGGGGCTAGACATGACAGATCTGGAGTTAGAGACAAGAGATGTCTTGTACGAGCCAGAGTTCGATGTCTTTGACCGGAGCATACTTGGGGAGGTGTCGAAAAGGGATACACTAGCTTTGACGAACAACGTCCCAAACCAGATGAACCTCATTGGCGGGCAGACGCTGGTCTACGTGTTCCGGAGCACACAGCTGTTGACCACGCAGAATACTGCCTCGTTAGAGCTGCGGGGAGAACCCCGGACGTCGGCAGGAGAGGAGGTGGATGTCTTCGCAGACTTGTACGAAACAGACCAACTATCCAAGCGAGCCACTGGCACGATGGTGTATATTTCGGCCAACACTTGCCTGCAGCCCTCAGGGAACTCGACGACATCATCGGAGCCTCCGCAATTAACGCTCTACGTGTCCAACTCGACAGATAACACCTCTCCGGGGCCGGCGGCTGATGCGACCAAACAGATCGTCGTGCCTTTCACAGAAGGGGCTGTCATGTTCAACTACACCGCCTCGGATGATCTCTATTTTAGCGTCACCGCGAACAATGTTTCGGAGGGCTTCTCGGGGATATACAACTTCCAGATCGCTGCGTCGGTCGATATGTGGTATCACAGCTACAACGAGTCCATGAGTGACGAGCTCTTCTGGGTGGACAGCGACACCACCTCGGTGCTCCTCATGACGCAGAACCTGACCACCACTCGAGATGAGGCCACTGTAAAACAGCTTATGGACTCTAGGCCATATGTCATGTTCGCACAGAACGACGCCGTGCCCTCTATTAACGGCATGAGGTACTCGTACTGTGGCTTGAACAACTATGCCCAGATTGCTGCTGTTAGGAACGGCAGGGAGACAACTCAGGTTACCACCGGCATTACCACGCGAGGCGCTGGCGGATACCCCAAGCAGCAGTTCTACTTTAGTGGCCTGAACGCCAGCTCGAAGTACCAGGGCATCCTGGCAAGGAACGCAAACGCCACGACGGACGTAAATGTGCCAGGAGGTGGTGGCCATGTGTTACGAGCCACCACCTTCGAAACCAAGTCGAGTAAGTCTATCTCCGGGCGTTCAGCACCACCCGCTGGACTCACCGCGTGCTGACGACTTCAACAGCTGGCGGTAACTGCGCGCTCGTCTTCAACCTTACCTTCTGTGACCAGGTCGCCTATGCTGTGCCCAGCAACAACATCACCTTCCCCGACAACACACTACTGGGCGAGTTCTACGATCAGAACGCGCGGTCACTCTGGGATGGCTTCAACAACTCGCTCCAGCAGATCCCGTGCGAGGCGCCCAACGAGCAGCAGTACTCGCTGGTCCGCAACTGCTCGACGTGTGCCTCGGCGTACAAGAACTGGCTGTGCTCGGTGACGATTCCGCGTTGTGAGGACTTTTCGGCGACGGACCCCTGGCTGCAGCCCCGGGCGATCAACGAGACGCTACCGGACGGCTCGCGCCCGCCGCCCGAGCAGCTCGCTCCCTACGACAGCTCCCAGCAGAACCAGCTCAGCTTCCAGCGCAGCCGCAACCCCATCATCGATGAAACGATCCGCCCGGGCCCGTACAAGGAGGTGCTCCCTTGCGAGGAGCTGTGCTACGAGCTGGTGCAGAGCTGCCCGGCGGCCCTCGGTTTCGCGTGCCCGCGCCCGTGGATGACCGGCTTCAACACTAGCTACGGCAGGAGGAGCGTCATCAACGATCAGGGCATGATCACGTGCAATTACCCCGGGTCGTTCCACTTCTACGACGCCGCGGCGGGCCTGGCTGTACCGTGGCTTCTCACGTCGGCGCTCTTCTTGTCTGCCACAGCGGCGGTCTGGTAATGAGCGACTAGAGCTCATTTGGGGGGGGGGGGGCACACCGTGCAGTAGTCTTGGGATAGGTATGAAGTGGATCACCATTTGAATTATACTGGCGTCCTCTGCCATTGGGTGGCACATATTTCTGCAGCACCATCGTTTACCATGAGAAGCTCCACAAAGACGGGGATGGCAGCATCTGAAAGACTTGCAGCAAGCAAACGGCGTTCTGAGGGCTCTGATTTCCCAGCTTTGGTTGGTTGTTTGTTGTATAATTGGGTATCTAATAAGGGCCAGCGGGCGTTTCAAAGCCGTGGTGCGATATCTATCGAGGAGAAGAAGAAACAAGACAACGCTACGGACAATACTTGCATACAGCATGCGTCCTTACTCGTACGTATAACACAACAGGCTGTTATCAGTCGTTATGGCCGCCTACACGGTGACGTTGTCCCCGAGCCCGAGAAATGCCAGCGAGTCCGCCAGCGTGGCCTGCTCCGCCCCGTCGGCCCCGGCCCAGTCCGCGACGGGCCCCCTGTTCCCCCCAAAGTCGCCCGCGCGCGCCGCCAGGTCCGCCTGCTGCCACAGCCACCACTCGGACTGGAGGGCCTGCTCGTACATGTGGACGAACTATCTGTGTCATGGGAGGAAGGAGGCTACGGAGTGGACTATATATGGGCGGGGGGGGCGATTGTTAGTGATGATGTCCCTTGGAGGGGGGGGGTGTTGGGTGGGATCTGGGGAGGAGGAAGGACGCTGACTGACTTTCGGGGCTGGGCTCGCTGTGGACGTATGGGAAGTCATCGTAGAGAGTCGTCGTGAGGTTCAGCCTCGAGGGCTTCGTGGCCAGGCACCTGACGGCCGAGATGTACTCCTCCTGCTAGGCTGTGCTCAGCGAGCGCCATTCTCGCCGCCGGTCGGGGCTGGTACAGGCCCGCGGTGCGCACATCTCGGGGATGCGTGTGGGGGTGTGTGTGCTTCGCATGGGGGACCTCCTGGCGTAAGTCGTTGAAGGGGATGGCATGGCTTGTCTCCATCAGGGATGTCACAGCCTGGGCCACAATGGACTTGGACAGCCACTCCACGAACAACATGGCGGATGGGATAGCGACAGGAAGGTCCAACAAGTGGCGAGATGAGCGATGTGGGGCTGGGGTGTCAAGGCCAGAGCTTGAGGACATCAGCCGGGCACGGTGCATATGTATATATGTAGATGCGTGTTTCTGCGTGTGTTGTATATATTCACCACTCCCAGCCCTACGCCAGGGGGGGTTGCCTCTAAGGGGCAAGCGCCCATATCAGCGGAATCTCGGGCTCTCGACTTGACTCGTATCTGTAGGATATAGACATGAAATGCCAGGGGGCTAGACCAGACTCGGCACAAGATACGAGGTGCCCGCCCCACCCAGAAAGCTTAGCATAAACTCAAAAAAAAACATGCCCCTTTTGACTGTTGCTTCTTTGTTTCCAGTGCTGAGCCGCGACATTCCCATCTAGCAACGACGGCATCCTTGTTTGCTCGCGGATCTAAGTTCCTGTCTTTCCACGATATAGCCGGTCAATTTGGGTGCCAAAAATCAATGTCTCCTCTTCGGCACTGCGGCAAAGCCTGCTGGCGGGTGCCGCGGTCGAAAGCTATCCCTGGCCCGGCATCATGTTGATTCGCAGTTCAAGGTTCATGCCTGGCGGCGCTTAGCGCGCTAGGGCGAGGTGGATATTGGCGTCTGCGTTTGCACTGCAAAAGTCCACAGATTTCCATTTTTCACCAAACTCTGCGCCCATGGATCGGAGTTCCCTCTCACGTATGTCGATAGCCTCGTCGACAACTCTAGCAATTCACACTCCGCCTGCATCCGATACCGACAGCGCCAGCCCTAACGATGCGCGCCTTCCCATGCCCCCCGCAGCCCCCTCGGGCCCGCTGCTGGTCACGAACCTGAGCGTGACCAACTGGCGTCCGCAGTATCGTCGCGGCCACTCCAGATGGGCTCGTCTGCTTCAAAAGGGTGCATGACCACCCCACGAAGCCATGGTCGGAGCCCCGGCCTTTTCCTTGTACGACAGCAAGACTGGATGCTTCGAGCGTGACTGGGCTGGCCTTGCGCCAGGGAGTGAAGGAGAAGAAGGGCAAGCTGAATGTGTATTGCGTCGCGGCGGGCAGACTGCACGCCTTCTCCCGCTCCAAGGACTCGGGCTCAAACTTCGCTGTTGACCCTCGCCCTCCATTTGCAGGCTCCACCGTCAGCGGTACACCGGCTGTGGCCGGTATCACGGAACATGTAGGTTCTGAACACCAGGGCTTTTGTGTGATCGTTCCATGCCCGTCTGGCGGCATCCTGTACACTTCGACCTTTTGTTCCGCGAGTTACTACTCTCATGACAGACCAAGCTGGGAGCCAGCAAGCCAGCAGGCTACACACCTGGGCATCGTTTCTGCCGTCTCCGTTGCTTCCATAACTGCCATAAAGTCAGGCAGCAGCAACACCATGTGCCCTAATTGTACCACAGACATAGTGGCAATCTGCATTGCCAGGTCAAGACTATATTTTATTGACGGGCCATTCGAGAAGCCATCGTCATATGGCAGCAAAACAACTTGGAAGGATCCGAAGTCCATCAGAATTCAACACCCAGGCGAGGTCACCGGCAACCCGGTGCTTCTCGCACATGCTGCCGCTGGTAGGAAGGGATGCCAGTTCGACCTGCTAGTGCCGTCTGCAGAGGGCGGTGTCTTCCACTTCATACGAACCCCGACGACGCCTGACGAATGGCACATGATCGGACGCATCATCTTCCCAACGGGCATCCCCATTGCCTCGAGCTTGGCCTGTTGGCACAAGCGTGGGAACTACGACCGCCCTGATAAACTCCGCGCTTTTGTCCAGTGCGGAGGTCGGCTCAATGTCATCGAGACCTCCGTGGGCGCTTACCCGTGGGTTGGGTCTCAACTATACCCGGTCAACGGGCCAGGACCGTTCCTGCACTGATCTGGTACGCTGAGGCTTCGCTAGCTTGACCCTATCTTTAACTTATTTCTGGCGTTTTTAGTTTTTAAGGATTACTGGGAAGCAGATCGCAGATTCTACTTGGTGCTGGATCGCGACACTATCGACCCACGGAGTTCAGGCTATAGTAGGTGTAGTGCGCGGGTTAGACTAAGAAAAGAGGAGATCGCTATACCTAGGCACCTCCTAGAGCGCGGCAGGATGGTGTATGGTTCCCAAAGATAGGTGTATGTCGTCTGGCGATGGAGCCCACGGGCTAGTACCCAAGCAGGATGTGCACGTATGAATGATCTTGGAAGAGTGAATTGACTGGTCGCTTTCGATCTACAGAAGAAATGAGACCACACGTCTTATTGATAACTCTCTACTCGTTGCTGCACTCTTTCATCTAGGACAATGACGCGATTCGATTCCCACTCATCTTCAAAACCCGACCCGGTATGAAAGTTGTTCACAACCATCACTTTGACCGTTGCCTGAGCTTTCTTAACCATTTCGCATAATGTCCGGAGCAAGATTCTTCGATTGTCAATCTCACGACCTCCTGGAGCTGGTTGTGACCGGCAAAAGTCCAACCTGTCGATGACAATGTCAACCGTTTCATTGCTCTCGTACATGCCGATCACACATAGGGCAATTTCTCCTAGGGCAGCTGTTCGCCTGTTCTTGGTTTCTTTCTTCGTCTGTGACCCTTCTGAGTCCGGCGGCACTGAAATGTCCTCTACTCTTTTCAAGAGTATCTCCAACTCTTCACGCTTAGCATCCTGTCGCAAAACTCGCTTTCGTGTTTTCAGCAGCTGAAATATGATGGCTGGTATGACATCCTCGTACGTAAATCCCTCCTTATCAAGCACGAAGAAGGCATATGGATTGGTGTTTGGATTGGACACAAACTGAGTTATCCGATCGACTGCAATAGGTGAAATCCAGCAATGGTTGCTGTAGGAGATATCTTCATGATTATGTCCGATAAGGAGTAGGACTGATGAGTTGTTCGACTGGATCCAGTGACTGAGTTTTCCTTTCGGATCAGTTTTGAACCGTTCGAGACTTTCTGGGTCGTGTAAAGTCTCGAAACGATATACCTGTTCACTTCCTTCTAGATCGTGAATGTATGTACGTGATTTAAGTTTGTCTTTCTGTTCTTCAATGGAGAAGTTGTCACACTTCAGAAGTTTCTTGTACCATCGAAGAATATCATCATCGTGCTCCGCATGCAAGTCTTCTCGTTCATTTAGTTTCGGTTGTATCGGGGGAAGGTTGTGATACACACTTTGGATTTGTCTTTCCAACTCTAATATTGTTCAGCAGATTTAATTACTTGAATAGGGTCCGGAACACTTACCGGAGATTTCCTTAGATTTATCTGTGAGTAGTTTGATCAGTCAGCATCCATCCGTACCACTTCGTCACTCAAGACCCACCAGCTATCTCCGCAGATTGTTCTTTATAGAAACAGATGATTAGCAGCCATCCCTCAATTTGGTATAGGATCCAAGCTCACCTCGCAGATGTTGTTGAATCACTAAGGCCTATCAGCAGTGAGCCCTACTAACCCGGTAATGATCCCAAACCTCACCGGATATCCTGCTTAGCTGCTCTTCGTTTGTCATGCTCAAGTCTGGTAATGGTTAATCAACTACATGCTGTGGCGTAAGGATGGGCGGCATCATACTTTGGACCTTCTGCTTTACGATATCGAGATTTTTGTCCATCAATACTTCACAGATTCCTCTGATCTCCGCGATTACCTGATGGGCTTTTGTGGACTTCTTATGTAATGCCGTCGGTGGTACAAGGGATTGGGCCCATCTCACTGCACAGTTCACCTTAGTATGTCTTAAGCAGAAGATAAGACTTCAAGACTCACGAGGACCATTCAGCTGATAATATCCTATAGCCTCGATTGAGAACTCCATAAAATCTGCATATGCCTCCACTATCTTTTGCTGGAGTTGCTTGTCGACATCGTCGCCATCATTGTGGATACAATTTCGCAGACTGATTCCAGGAAGTTGCTCTTTAATCTGTGTCATAGTCGTACTTATGGTATCCTCAGTCTTGGTCTTGTTTTCGGCCACCTAAGGAGATTTCAGCCACAGGCCCACGCCTCTGTATTCAGCAGACATCATACTTACAGCAAATAGAAAAGAGATGGAACCAATGACGAGACCGCCATACGGCGCGATCAAGTGTTCGACTGTCTCGGCTATCGGGTTGAAACCGCTCATGAATTCAGAAGCGGAAGTCATCCGCTCCTGATAGCGTCTTGATCGGCGGCCACGCCCTTTCTGATGATTACTCTCGAACTTTTCGGCCTCCTCCTCAAGAGATCTCCAATATTGGTCGAATTGATGGGTGTTGGTATGTTCTATTGCAGCTTTCTGTTTCTCCGAAAACTTGGAGCTTACTTTGACCTTCGCTTTCAGAACAGCTTGGTCTTCTGCCAACTTCCTCAAACGCGCCCTGTAGAATGTTTGTCAGCATACAGCGTCCTTCCATGAATAATATTCGCAAAAATTCTAATATATGTACTCTTGGTCTTGAAGTCCTGACATGGTATCTATGTGCTTTGCGGCCTCCAGAAGTCGGATGCCAGGTAGCGGCGTATTGTGTTGATGCGCGTATTTCTGTTGAATTCAAGTTCATGCACAATCACCAGAACTTGACTAGAACCTCGAGAAGAGTCAGGAATGGAGATTTTATATAATTGTAGTATCGAAGACTCGTGCCCTCCCCCTTACTCTAGAAATCTCTGCCGATGGTTACCTTGTTCATATGCAAGTTCCCCAGCTCAGGCTGGCTGAAACATGCTGGTTCGGAGCCTACAGACATCTTTGAGAGCAGCCTAAATGAGTTCTAGTAGTCAATATATGCCGGTGCAATGCGGGAGGTGTTCAAGTTGGTCGAATCAAGAGAATGCCGCTCCCTCCTTCTCGGGTCTTCCTCATGCATGTCATCAGTCATGTCCATGAAAGTCTGTGGGCCGGTAAAGTTCCACAAGTCTTGCAAGACCCAAAAAGATCGGATAGTGCATCCCGGACAGGTTTCATTGGTATTTTGCAACTTCTGCAAAGTATCGCGAGGCAACGATAATCATTAGTCCACATGAACCTGGCTTCCATTTGTTGACCACACCACTTCTGACGCGTGAAGGCCTGAAATGACTATCGAGTATCTTCGTGGGTTCCTATCGCAAAGAATCCCGACCCCCCATTGCGACAGCCTGCTGGGAAGAATGAGGCTCTGCCTATGTCGATGGCTGGATTCCCCTCTCCTTGGCGGACTGCAAGGTGGGCCGCGTGAACAGTTTTTCGATAAGACAAAGACGTCAATTTGATTTGTATAACACACAAATTCTTAAAAGAGAAGGTGCTCTGAACTCTGTACAAACCACTGGTCAGAGTGTTTCCCGGTTGTAACACCAGACCTACAAATAGACCCATGCATGTCGATAATCAGATGTTGATGCCCAGGTGTCTAGAACCGGTGGATTTCTGTCCCAGAATATGGAGAGAACTTGCCCAAGGCAAATGCGACAATCCCCCCAGCTTCCCCTACTTAAAAGTGCCTTGACCTGCGAATTCAATACCTCAAACCTGTCCATCTACTTCCAAGGTTCCTCCACCAGCTAGAGTGAATGATCTTCGGTCCTAGGGACTTAATCAACCGAGATGGCGTCCCAAGATGGCTCAGAGAGCAGGGAATCCGTGGTGTGTTCCTGGGACCTTTATCAAAGACACTGACTTTCAATTTTCTGACTGAAACCCAATCCCAGGAGCTCCGAGCCAAACTTGCAAGTCTACCATGGGGGATCACGATTTCGGATACCCCACCATTTCGGACAGCCAAAATTCTCACCCACCACACAAACCCACCTTATTTACTTACACATTCCTCAACAACCACTGAGGCTATTTGCAAACAAACACCGTAGATCGATAGAGAATTGCTTGATGAACATCATAGACTATTCCAAAAGCGGATTAGCGTCCCTCGCGGGCCGTTTATTCCGAGTGCACAATTAACCCCAAATGCCGAATTGGAGATGTGCCCCTATGCCGAGAGAACTTTCCTGTCAGCCCTCAACGATCCTATAGGCCTTCTGAGCAGTTGTCACGATGCCGAAAGCCTATACTGAGGAGACCGTTCGAGATGCCGTATTCGATATAGTCGAAAATGGCCTGTCTGTGAATAAGGCCTTGAATAAATACAATGTGCCTACATCTACACTCTCAGACCGGGTCAATGGCAAGCACAATTCGAAGCAAGATCCCGAGACCGTACCCTCCAATGCCTTACTATCTTCTGAGCAAGAAAGACCTATTGTGAGCTGGATTTTACGTTAAGAGAAGCTCGGGTTTGCCCCGAGCCACAGTGCGATACGAGAAGTGGCTGCATCTATCGCCAAAGTCGACGTTGGGAAGAAATGGGTGCAACGCTTCATTAACCGCCACCCTGAGGTCGCCACCAAAGTTGGGCGTAGGCAAGAAGCAGCGCGTTTTCACGAGTTCACGCCGAGGGCAGTCAACTAGTATTTTGACATCCGAGACAATGAATACTCGTGGGTGAAGCCAAGCCTGACCGTCAACCTTGATAAAGCCGGTTTGATGGCAGGTTTCGGTACGTAAATGAGCTCCAATTGAGTCCCAATCAAGCATATAGTCTAACTATCTACAGGTCTTGATTCCCTAGTCGTCGGAACTTCTGCGACGAAGAAGGCAATGCTGAAATCCGACCAGTCACGATGGTGGTCAACTATGCTTGAAGCCATACTAGCCAATGGAGAAGCCCTCGAGCCAGGCATCATTTTCAAAGGCAAAGACCTCCAAACGCAGTGGTTTATTGACGAATTCCGCAAGACTTGCCCAAAGTGGCGATATATTACGTCTCCCAATGGGTGGACTAACAATGAAATCGGGGTTGCGTACCTTGAGCAAGTTCTCATACCCCAGATGAACGAATGTCGTGAAGACGAGAGCGAGGCAATTCTTTTGATCCTTGACGGTCATTTCAGCCATACTACAGTATGTTTTCTTCCTATTCTGAAGGTTTGAAGCTGTGAAAAAAATCCATTGTGGAGTTCTGACTAAGTGTTTAGGATGCGTTCATGACGACCTGCTTTTATAACAACATATTTTGTTGTTATCTACCAGCCCACTGCTCCCATGGTCTTCAGCCATTAGACAACGGTGTATTCAATGCTGCCAAAGCATACTACCGTTCTACAATTTCGTCTTGGCAATCAATTGTTGACGCAGCACCTGTGGACAAGATCAATTTGATCAAGGCATACTGTAATGCCCGAGAGAAGGGCTTCACAGAGAAGAACGTCAAGTCTGCGTGGAGGACTACTGGCAATTGGCCTATTAGCCGCGTAAAAGCTTTGTCCCACCCGGAGATTCAAGTCAACAAAGAGAAACGCCGTGCACCCGAAGACAATTCCGACGAGGATTCTGACGGTGATACTATCAAGTCAGGCCGTGATATCATGAATATGGCGGGCCCAAACGCTACGGCTTCAGAGCGACGTAAATACCGGAAGATTGGCATTACATACGACGAGAAACAGGCCGAGTTGACTATCTCCAACAAGAGAATTCTTGAACTGGAAGCTCAAGTAGCTCGGCTCACCACCAAGAAGCATCGAGCCGTACCCAATCCAAACAAGAAGTTTATGAATATCGAGGAGATACTGGGCGGCAATGCCGAAGATGATGATGCCCTCAACCAAGAGATTGAGGCCGCAGAAGAAGTTGAAGACGAGATTGTTGTAGATGGTGATGAAGAAGAGGATCTGGACGAAGATGATGAAGACGAGCCACCGCCAGCGGTGAGAACACGTTCTGGAAGGCAGGTAAAGCGACCAATGAAATGATAAGGATGGAGAGCAGATTCGGGGCTTCATTTTGATATTCTCTATTACTATCTACGATCAGAATTGAGTTGATGATGGCTTCTCAAAGTAACAGACTTTCTGGTGTGGTGCCGGAATCTTTGGTGTCCGAAATGGTGGGGTATCCGAAATCGTGATCCCCCATGGTAGAAGAGAGATACGAAGCATTGGAACAGAGGTTCAACGCTGTTTCAGCAACACTACTTCAGAAGGTGGCCACTGAAGAAAAGGGGACGGCTGCCGAGATGACCCCAAAGGTCGCAGAACAAGAGGCGCCCAAAAATGAAGCCGTAAAAGTACCCTCATTTCTTCCTGATAAAAAGGGCATGTATTCATGGAGTATGTCCTAATATTTCGCAGGACGGCAGCAGTTCGACGACGGCGCCAGCCCCCTTCGAAGTAAGTCTTCTCTGCCGATACTTTTATCATTGATGAAAGCTTGCTCAAACCAAAGTTCAGGCGAACAAAACATCTGAAGAGGCATCCAACCCTCGCGTTCGGATTCTAGTCAGCAAGGTCAACATTGACACCGGAGAACGCATTGAGAGCACGGCTGAGATGTCTTCAGACACGAATGCCGACAGTGGAAAGCACGCTGCCACATTGCGCAAGGTTGTGTATGGTAGGGATCAAAATTATTCGAACTGCTCTTTTATCGATTTTCATGATGCAAATCTCTGGCGCTTGCTCAAATCAGAGCTGAGTTATTATCCAAACCACTACTTCCAAGGTCCACCTTCAACAATGAACTCTCCATTCGCGCCGCTGGTGCACAACTGGGACAACCTACAAAAGCTTGCTGCCGAAAAAGTCGAGGACGAAATCGACTCTCAGGCTCGCCAGGACCTGAATCTGCTCATGGACGCTATCTTGAACGGGTCTGGAGATGACAACCTCGATTCATATTTCAAGACCCGGGAAGCAACAAAGACACAGGGCGTTGTCACATTCAAGAATCTCTGGACCCTCTTTCCCCCTGGGACTATAGTATATGGCAGGCCATTCCAAGGTCAGCACGAGGTGTTTCTCGTGCAGAACCACATCTCTGCCTGGCCAATCTACGATGATGGTCATCGGAAATGTTGGAAACTCTCATGTTGGGCTTACGATTGGAACATGCACAAGACCGAATTTTGCCGGACGCCTTACATCATCACGTTCGAGAAATTCGATGGCCAGAAGTCTGTTGTATCTTTGCCATACTATCCGCTGTCCTTTTATAAGGATGAAGACTTGAAGGAGCTAAAATCAGGTCTGATCAAGCGCGGAAAACGATTCCGTGAGCTTTGCGAGTCAAGAGACTTAGGGTCTTAGATGTTTGAATATAGTGGTGATGCTATGTTTGAGCGAAGGGGCTTTTCTATGCCAGAAGTTGAAGATAGCGTAAGTGACTATGGCAAACCTTTACGAATCCTCTGCTGACCAGGCCTGAAGGACGATGACACCCGGTATCATTCATCATCTGGTCTCATCTACCCATGGCTCATACAATCTTTCCCCCCGTCTATGTTTGCGAAGCAGGCCGAAAACCAACTGAAGACTACCAAGGTAAGAAAGCCCTCACTATTTTCAGGCAGTTTATGTAAGTTAACATTGCACCAGGTCGATGGTCGTGTCATGGTGGACTTCGCCTCGTACTTCAGCTATGCGCCGAGCCAAGGGGTTCAAATTGGGAATCTTCTGTCAAGCCAACATTACTTGATTGAAGAATGCACCTGTGATGAATGCAAGCAGAACACTGGTTTGGCGAAGGTGTATAGAACGAGGTTCGACGAGGAAGAAAACCAGAGAGGCGAATGGGACGACGAGCAGTACATTCTCTGCCCTCCACGAGTCTTGGGCTACGTCTTGCAAGAGAAGCATTGGGCACAGTTGCAAGTTGAATATGTAAAGGAAATCCCAAAAAGCGAGCCAAACGATGCATGGCATTCTCGTCTTCAACTTGCTGATGAGGGCGGGAGAGGCGGAAAAAGCAAGACCAAGGAATTGCTGTTCAACTTGGTCAAAGGCCATGCCGCGTCGGATGCTGATACGAAACCAGAATTGGCAGTTGACGACATCGTTGCCGGCAAGGGAAAGGGGCTGGTCATATTGCTCTATGGTAAGTGTTCAGAGGATGGTGTGGGTGCCATTGATGCTGACGACCTGACCACATCGTACTAGGGCCGCCTGGGGTAGGGAAAACATCAACAGCTGAGACACTGGCTCTTGCAACGCGAAAGCCGCTATTTTCGATCAGTGTTGCCGACGTTGGCACCAAAGCCAAGAAAGCAGAAGCCAATCTGCGCCAGATTTTCGATCTCGCATCATTGTGGCAGGCCATTCTGCTTATGTGCGTAACTATCCTTGCTCTGCTTTGATGATATCGGCGGGGGAAAGGGCCTTTGATACTAATGCATGTTATCTGCTGCAGTGATGAGGCCGATGTGTTCCTAGAAAGCCGACAACGAGGGGCCGGAAGTTCGGTTGATAAGAATGCACTTGTGTCTGGTAAGTTTAGCTAAACCGTCTCGAACCCCTGCGAGGGACCTGATTAATAGTTCGCTCTCAGTGTTCCTTCGTGTGCTCGAATACTACCAAGGTATCCTGATCCTCACTACGAACCAAATCGCTCAATTCGACGTGGCCATTTTGTCCCGAATTCACGTCGCCATCGAATATACCAGCCTCAACCAAATTCAGCAAGAAAGAATCTTCAACACATTCCTCGAGCCTCTTGATCGAGAGGGGCTGGTCGACTCTTACAGCGAGATCAAGAAGTGGCTGGATGAGAGCGTGTATGGCTCTCATAACCTTGACGGACGGCAGATCCGGAATATCATCACCTCCAGTCTCAGCCTGGCTAGAGCGAAGGGCGATAACAAGCTGCATAAAGATCATCTTCAGCCCGTCTTCAAGAACACAAATTTCTTCAAGCAGGCTTATATCAGGGAGTTCGAGAAGTATAAGACTGCGCAGAATTCTATGATCAAATGAGATCATTCCCTATGTTATCTGTTGGCTGCCTCTTCCATCGTCGTTTCTCTTAGTCGTATTGGCTCTTGTATTTACTACAAGATTGTTCCGAGTCCTGACTCATTCATGACCCCTCGGCTAGCGTTTCCTTTTTATTAGTACCAAGTAGCTGAAATTTAACCTTTCGTTGTTAATGTGGATACGGTCAAGGCTGGTAGTGAAGTGTCACGAATACCTAGGTAAAGCCACTGCACTATTCGTACATTAAAAAAGCTGACATAGCTTGTATGCCATATGCACACAGCGTTGATCGTAATACAATGCATATTGATAATTGTGGACCAGTGCTGTGATTGAAATTCAAGAGCATGGTTGACGCATCACAGATATTGCAGCATCAGAACAAGTTCTCCGTTGCTGACTAGTTTCTACAACTGCTGCAATGTGCCATTAAAATGACACAAAGCTCTGCTCATTTTCTGCCCTGGAAAGAGTGCCGGCGGCCGTCAGCACACTGGCAGATTATCGACCAGAAGCTAGGCTTTGAACCATGACCTGCACAGAGGTAGAGTCTCGACTACAATCCAGGGCTATGAATTAGAGTTTAGATATTCGCAGGGCAAGAAACGGATGGTACTTGCGGCGAGGTGACAGCGCTCCCTGATGACGATCCGCTCGGATTCTGGCGTTCTGCGTAGGTAGACACCGTAGCATTGCTCATCAACGGCGCTCCACCCGTCTGGACAGCCATAAGAGCAAAAGTTTGCCCACTCCGATAAGTTCGCCCGTCCAAGGATAAATGCACCGGAATTTCCCAACTTCTGGATCGCTGTGGACCTCACCCCCGTCCGCGCTTCAAAAGGGCCAGAGAGGCGCACAGTCAGGAGAGAGTTTTTGCACCGCTTGCACAAGGCCAATGTTTCTTCCGGTCTAGAGCTAGCATTCTCGAAGCTGTCACTCTCTCGAGCATGTCGATCTCATTTTCGGGCAACAAACCCATCATTGCCTCGAGCGTCGCCAGTCTCAGATCCGCTGATGCTTCAAAAGACGAAGCAGGCTTTGCACGGCCATTTATAGTCCAGAGATGGACACTACCAAGAGGGCCAGTCCTCATGATTCCCGTTACCATGGCCTGCTCTGCGCTCCGTGTCATCCTCAAATCGCTGTTAATTTGGCTTGGCGTTCACCGCAGCTAAGAAACGGCAGTCTGTGTCAGCCGTTCGAACGGTTGAAGCCAAGTAGGAAGGTCTGATACATGAAATTTGATTTCGAGTGCTATAAAATTATAAAAGAACGCGTATTAGGTGCTCAACGACCATAGGCTTATACAGATTGGTGTGCCAAGGAGCAGCGGTGAACATATTCTGGTGGCCCCGGCCAGGTGCAAGCACATGAGCTTCAGTCATCTTCGATGGTGCACGACTAATAGCTGCATGTTCTTGTCTCTTTAGCATGAGGTTAGACTTCCACACCATCAAGTGACTGCATGGCAGAGCCGAGCGTATTGACAATTTCAGAATTGTGCGTGGTCTTGCTCTCAGCGTCAGAGGTCGAATATCAATATCGCTGAGAAAATGGCGGCTCCTGCACCAGGCTGCCTTCCTTGGCTAAATGAGAGCGGGTGCCCAGCGATAGTGGTCATGAAGTGGATCGGATCGAAGAGTCTTGGTTTCTTTCAAAACGCTCCACGCCCGCGACGAAATTCGCAGAGATGCAGTCAAGCCGGGCGACCCTCAGAATACACCTGGCCCTGAGTGTTTGGTCTCTAGGAGTAGCTGAAATTGTCCAAAGCACCAAGCACTCATCGGCTTATACCAGGGCGTCTGGTGTCGCGTGGGGGTCGAAGGCGGGCTTCTCGGCCTCCTGCAGTGTCCTCAAGGACGCGTTGAGCGGCTCACGCCTTTGTCCATCAAGGCGGTTCAGGCCGAAGACTTGTGCGTCAACTTGGCGACCTGTGCCTCGAGCTTCGCGATCTCCCCTACTCTGACCAGTCAGTGGCACGCCTCCAGGCAGGATCGATGCGCGGCAAAATACGTACCTTCACGCTCGGCCCTGATCTCGTCCTGCTCCAGCTTGACCCAGCCCCAGTATGCCAGCTGGTAGGTGAACATGGCCATAAGTAGAACCTTCGCGACGGGTCTAGTGAAGTCCTTGTAAAACTGGGACTGGGATGAGGGGACGTGTCAGCGGGCAATAGGCAGGCAGAGAGGCAGGCATCAGGGTGACTCAGAAAAGAATCGACGGGGGTTCTCACGAGGGGCGAGCGCTGCTGGGGCTCCGACGAGGCGAACCGTCGCTGGACTGGGGTCTTGAATGCAGTGGCCCGGGACGAGAGCCCGAACCGGCGGGTGGCTGCTGATAATATTATTCTTGAGCTCATGTTTAGATGTGGGGAGGGGATTTGGCTATGAACAGTCTTGGGTGTAGAAGTTCTGCGAACCCTGAAAGCTCAACCCTCTCCATGACGAAGGCAAAAAGATCGAGCTCCATTCCCTTCGAGGTCGGGTCCCCTGATTAGCGGCCCCCGCAATCAACCGAACAGGTACCTACACTAGGTACCCAACGGCTGAAAGGTACTCCTTACACTCGGGGTTATTATTAGTGTAGTGTAGCTGCAACTGCGACTGCAAGGGCAGGACGTCGTGCAGGCCTGGTGGGCAGTGGGCAGGGGTAGCTCTTGGACGACACGTCTCCCGGAAATTCACTATGGAGATGTGGTCGTCCTAGAGGGTCCCTGAAATCTGTCCCCATTCATACATTCATCTACTTCAACATCGCATTACATATAATACGAGATCCACACCCAACCCAACCCCTTCGATCCGTCCGATCTTCTCTATACCCCAGACTCATTCCCGCCTTTCTTGCGCCATATACTTTGTGACCCTTGAACACGAACCCAACTCGACCGACTCGTACCATCACCACTCCCTTCGTTTAACACTTCGCATCAAAATGGTAAGTTAGAGCGACACCGTCGTCGCGTGCGCGCATTGCGCCTCACGCCCACAGCCACCACCACCACCACTAACAGCACAAATCCACGCTGACCCGGCGCAACACAGGCGCAAACACCCCAGCAGCGACGCGCGAACCTCAAGTTCGCCAAGGAGCAGGAGGCCAAGATGGGCAAGTCCACCGAGGAGATTAAGAAGATGGCCAAGAAGGAGACGGCAAAGTCCCCCATCTCCCCAATCTGGCTCGGTATGCGATGCGCGCCCCATTCGCGCGCCCCCTTCTCTTCCAACCTGCGATCCGTTCTATGCGGTCCGGGAAGCACGGAATATGGACACATGCTGACCACCCGATGTCTGGACAAAACAGGCCTCCTCGCATTCGTCGTCTTCGGTGGCATAGTATTCGAGGTCCTCTCGCGCATCTTCTTCGGCAGCCGGTAGGCGGGCGGGAACGACACGATCACCAGACCACCGCATACATCAGTGGGCAGACGACGGATCGCGCTCTGTGGCGCGGACGGGTTTGCGAGGAATATTGGATGGTTGCGGTGCCTGGAACGGCATGACCGACGTAGGGAGAACCACCAGCAACCCGTTAACAGTGGAACATGGATGGTGTCAAGCACCGCGAGGAATCAACACATGAATGACTTGCGCGCCTAGCAATAAGCAAGGGAGGCGCATTGTATTACGGGAACGGAGTTCACAGTATTTTCTTCTTATTCTTCTTGTTTTTGTTCACTTTACTGCAGCATGGTTGGCTTCTGAACAGCCCCCCGGGAAGGAGGGCCAAAACGGCTCAGCAAAAGAGTTACAAATGTTGCAGCAACTGCCATCCCTCATGCGAATGCTCCCTGAAATCTCGACCGTTGGACGCCACAGTTCCCCCACTTTTGGCTGTCGGAACCGGACAGCGGACAGCAGTGATCCCGCGCTCATGCCCCCAGGCCCTTGCGCTGCCCTCCCATCTCGAACTTCATCCTCCGCCCGGCCTCGAACTGCTGCTCCAGCTCCCCCGTGACCTTGCTCACGTCATAGTGCGGCCGCGCCGCCCCGGACGTAGAAGACGCAGCAGCGCAGGCGGCCTTGCCGCCCAGGAGCCTCAGGAACTTGGCCTGCCGGGACGCGCCACCCTCGAGCTCGCCCACGTTCCAGTTGGCCGCCTCTGCTGCGGCTGCGGTTGCCTTCTCGGCCTTGGCGGCCTTGTCACCACCGCCTGTTGCATCTTTGCCGGCCTTTTCGCCGTCTTCAGGTTCAGCGGATGCTTCCTTCTTCTTCTTTTTTTTTTTGGGTTTCTTGTCCTTCCTTGCCTTCCTGAGCGCTACCTCGTCGGCCGGAACGGCTTCTGGGGCTGGCACATCCGCCGTGGCGTCTGGGTTTTCCTGTTTCGAACCGTGCTTCTTGGACTTCTTGGACTTCTTGGTGTAGGGCTGCTCGTCGGCTGGTGTTTCCTCGGTTTCAACAACTAGCTTTTGTTTCTTTTCCTTCTTGTCCTTTTTCGAACTCTTCTTGGCTGGTGGTTCCTCGTCTGCCTGGACATCCGCAGAGGGCTCATCGACATCGGCGTCTCGCTTGCGCTTCTTGTTATTTTTCGAGGGCTTCTCGGCCTCGGTGACCTCGGTCGCGGCAGCATCAGCCTCGGGTTCTTGCTTCTGCTTCTTGCTCTTGCTCTCTTTCTTCGCTGGCTTGTCTTCGACAGCCTCTTCCTCCTGTATTGTCTTCGACTTCTTGCTCTTCTTGTCCTTCTTGCGGGGCTTTTCGTCGTCGAGTGGGATGTATTCGGCCGTCTTCCCGGTCGCCCTGACGGCATCCGCGGCGTCCTCGTCCGGCTTCCCCGTGGCCATGCCCTCCTGCTCCTCGAGCTCGGCCAGGTGCGCCTTCCTGGCCCTGGCCTTCTCTGCCTGTGCCTTTAGCTTCTCATCTTGCTCCCGCAGCTTCGCCGCCCTGGCCTCCTCGCGCCGCTTCTTCTTCTCCCGCTTGGCCGCCTTGTTGGCGGCCTTCTTCAGCTTGTCCAGCTCCTTGCGCTCGCCGGTCCATTTCCCCGCGCGCTTGACGTTGGCTTTGCGTGCCTTCTTGGCCTCTGACTTCTCTTCTCGTTTCAGCTTGCGCTCGAGCCTGCGGGCCGCGCGCTGTTGTTCTTTGCGCTTCAACGCCTTGTCTGTGTCGGTTCGGGTTCAATGTTCGAATCCTGGGTAACAAAAACTACGGGGGCACGAGAGAAATGGAGACGTGGATATCATACCTTTATTTTGAGTCTCTGGTTGAGACTTGTTGCCTTCCGTGGCCTCCATCCTCGCAGTGATTGGGAGGTTTGCTGAGATCACGAGTTGCGATGATGGTCCCGAAGCTGTCCCCAACTTTTTTCTGGGCTGTCTGGATTCTGCCGTCTGTGACAAGGGTAGGCACCTAGTTTACTCGAGGCGCTAAGTACCTCCCAAGCACGAACTGCCTGCACTTACTCACATTCTGCCGAGGCTAGAAGGCGGTGAAAAGCCGTCCGCGCCCGACCCCAAAAACTATATAACGACCAGACATCCCCCGACTTGTTAACCTATCTCTCTTCTTTTGCTTCCCCAGCCTGCGGGCATATTGGTCATTTGAAAAAGTACAGAGAGGATTAGCGTTGCCCCTGCACCAAGGTTGACAATGCGATCAAAGCGAGTTCAAACTTTTTTTTCACTGTGATCATCAGTTTGCTGGTGACATGGAGAAGAAATGCTACTGAAGTCCTGCCGATTGATATCGCTCAATCATGTGGCATGGTGAAGGGAGGCACTTGGTCACTGATGTGCGTACACATTTTCAGATTGAAAACACCATCAGTGACGTGTCCCAGAGGATGCAAGAAAACGAAGCGTCAGTCCAATGTTGCACATGTGTCCAGGTGTGCAAGTAGTGCTGCTTGGTGACTGCATCCAGGCAACAGGCTTAGGTAAGTAACTTGCCTAGTATTCTGATTTGCAAGCGAGAGTGCCAAAAACGCGCTAGTGACGCGCACATGTTAACACACACCCGTTCCCCATACAAATCGGCATCCCTTCGGCATTCAACTATTAACGCCCATTGCTCAACCCACCACGCCTTAGCACGCCGTGAGGCTATTGACCCCATACAAATCAACTCTTACGATTCAATATATGGTATTTTTGCAATTATGCAGCGCTACCTCACCCCGCTAGAGCTCATAACGATTAAGGGGCTTCTAGATATCAATCTAGCCGATAATGCAACTATTATAAAGACTATAAAGTGTTCTAAGCGCTGGATATATAAGCTAAGGAGGAAGAATCGAATATCTAGTGATATATTCACACCAGGTATATCGCTATTAGCCTATAATAGCATATGGCTGAGTGACTTCCATTATAACATTCGTGATTCAAGTCCCAGGCATCTATACATTCTAATACATCTTCTCGTTGCCCAGGCCCTCCTTAACCACCTTTCTAAGAAGAACGACCTCTATCAAGATGAGATACAATGGTAGTTACTTGAAACCTTCAATCTATTCATCTCTATAAGCACTATTAGCTATGCACTTAAGGGAGTCAAGTGGATGAAGAAATCACGCTCCTTTATTGCTACAGAACGCAACCATAAGATCCAAGCCACCTGAATTATTAATATATAAGAATATCGGGCTAATTAACTCATCTTTATTAATGGGTCTAATATTAATAAGAGAAATGGGCTATAACGCACTGTGTGAGCACTAAAGGGAATTCAGCTAAAGAAGCTAATACCCGGAGGGAGCACAGATTATAGCACTCGATTTCAAGTACTTTTAGCCCTTATAATTAAGGGTATTCTGGGTCTATTAGTATATCAGAGCTATACTAATAGGGAAGGCTTTATTGCCGTTATAGAGGTTAAGGTTATTCCCAAAACAACACTATTCCCAGGGCTAAACTCAGTGCTAATAATAAATAACGCAAGCTTCTACTATCATAATAACCTCCAGTAGGTATGTAATGAGGCAGGGGTTCAGCTTGCATATCTCCCTCTATATTCCCTAGATCTCAACCCTATTAAGGCATTTTTTAGTAATCTAAAGAAGTATATTCATCATCACTATTAGTATAAAGAAGACCAGTGGTATACAGATGATAACTAGAGGCAATTCCTTATTGATTGTATATATAGCGTTAGCACTCAGAAGGAAGCTATTATAGGTCACTTTAGAAAGACAATAATTCCAGAGCTGGGGTGAGGGTCTATTAATTAAACAGCTGGCTAGATATATAATTTAAAGCCCCCAATATGTATATATTGCCTATACAAGATGATTTCAATAGTATATAGTGTATAGCGTGGAAACAATTCAAGTACTCTTAAAGTTGTACCTATGTACCTGGATATGATAGGCATTATAACCCCCAACTAATAATATAGCCTTAACGCCCAGGGACTATAGGTATATCTACAAGTAATATATAGTAAAAGAGCCTTTCTTTAAATAAATTAAATAATACTATTGTTAGTCTTATGGGTATAGTAGAAGGTGGTTGCCCTAAAGTTGATTAGTTGGGGGTTATAATTTAGCTCACTTATCACCATATCATTATATACCTCTTATATAGAAATCAGCATATTATAATATTTGGTGCCTATTACTATATATACCCCTGCTTCTAGCAATCCTTAATAAACCATATAACCCACTACTTAGCGTGTATGCCTTCATAGTATTGACATTCAACTACAACTTGCTAGCGAGGATTTCCATTGCTGTTGAAGGAGTAATGTCTCATATAGTTCTTGCTTAGCAAGAGCAAGGGTTCAAATATAATGCATACCATTTTTTTTGCCTTTTTTTTTATTAGCTAAACTATTTGGCCTTCTAGTTACTTTTAATGAAGGTATGGGTGATGGTTATGCAAGCGGGTACATACACTTGCTATCTATTTGCCTAACTTAATAATGCTATAATACTACTAGAAAAAATCATGAATGTGATATAATTTTTGCTCCTAAAGAGCCTGCTTCTAGGCTTTATAACAATAGTCTTACTTTTTTAGTTAATATACTCTTTATTAAAGAATATGGGTTTATAGTTATAGTGTTTAGAATAAGGATATACCGGGTACTAGTCTTAGGATTCTTATAGCTACTAGTTATAATACTATACTATTACTTAGCTATAACTTTAAAGAAAAAAATATATATACAATCTGATTGCTATACTAAATAAATTAAAGCTTTTTCTTTCTTCTAATACTACTCCGGCTATAATAGGCTAAAGTTCTATTAAGGGAATCTGTATTTTAAGTTAAGGGGCACCCATAGGCACACTTTAAGGGCTATACCACTAGTATCAATGTTTTGCATGTTTTATAAACTTTGCAAACTTATACAATAACTACCAATCAACCCCTCAACATACTTCTCGCTAACAAGCTATTGCGCCCTTAAGAAACACCCTTACACACCCTTAAACACCATAAATAAGCTAGAATCAAGCTTCCCCATTAGTAGCAATATCCCTAGGGGCCTTACTTGCCCCAAAGCCCGCCAGCAAGTCCTCCACTAAGAACGTATACTCTTAAACAAAATCCTTCACGCACTAATAAAGAAAGCTGCCTAAGTCCTTATCAAAGTGATATTCCTTATACTAGCCGTCTGGCTATACCGAGAGGTCCCTAAGCAAACATATACCCGCTTCCTAAAGCTTATAAGCCAGCCTAATTAATAACAACCTCTGCTTATAATCCCAGGCCTTCCAATAGCAAATATACGCAAGAAAGTTCTCTAGAAGCCCTTCCGACTCAAGGCTATTAGGCACTATTAGTAACAACAACATTATTACTAGCTAAAGCTGTAGAGGTAGTGTGACCCTCGCTAACAGCGCCCCGGTAGAGAAAGGGGGTCCTGGGAGTATATGTGCCTGCCCAGCTGCCCACATTGCCGGCAGCAGCAGTAGTAGCTGAATCAACTGGCTGGCTGCTATGTGAACCCCACTAAGGGCATTCACGATAGCCAACGTAAGCTAACTGGTCTCGCTGCTGCCGCCATTAACGTTAATAATATTCCTGCTACCAAAGCTACTACTTCCGCCCCATTACACATTAGCTCGGCCCAGGCGCTCTAGCACTACGCTAAGGATATTATCATCCAGCCTAAAGTTCAAGAGAACGTTTGCTATATCATCTGGCCTACCCATCTTCCTCCCAATCTCTCAAATAAGTGCCTAATCATATATACTCATAGGGATATTTTTAATAGATACATTTTCCTAGCTCTTTTTAATTAAATTAGCCCACTTAATTAAATTCTTATAGCTAAGTGCCAGATATAACCTATCCCCCCTCTTAAAATACTATAAAGTTAACTTAGCTTCCCTCTTGCAGTTTGGGTACTTACCCCTATTATAATACTCCCATTTTCAACTTAGCCTTGCAAAATAGTTAGTTTTTACTTCCCTTATTACAGCAATCTCCTCTTACATTATAGAGGACTTTAACTTTAAGGAGAATAGGATTCTAAGCCGATTATTAAGTAGAGCAATATCAATATCAGCACTATCGCTACTATTCAGCCTTACCTAAAATAAATGGCCCTCATCATCCTCTACAGCCTCTACAATAGCAGCACCCCTAATATCATGAGATATAACACCAATAGAAGCCCGTCCTCCTCAACTAGAGGATAAGGGTGTTATCAGTCCCTACTAGCGCCCCAGGATCACACAGCAAGCAATTAATAGCTGAAACAAATACAATACATCAAGTGTATAGTAAGACTCTACTTATATCTGCCCCATAAGGCTGATTATTAAATCCTAAATCATCTTAAGGGTTGCTCTAGCTAGAAACTCATCAGAGTGTTTAACTTTCCTAATGGTAGCCTTCCTTAGCTGGATTAGAGTACTGATATAGTCCTGGTTAATCTCATGGCTGTAGATAGTCTCAGCAACCTAGGTCTTCAATTCCTCAAGCCACATATTAAGAGACCTGACAAGAGTACCCCCAAATATTATCTTTAAAGCTTCCGGGTACTTCGTGAGTACTAAAGGGGGGTAATATCTCTAAACTAGCTAGCCTTACTTGGAGCATATTTGAAGACCACCCTAATATTAGTTAGGACTTTAATCCGAATAGGGGCTTCCTCCTAACGAAAGCTAGCTACAGCAACCTTCTTAAGGATCTCCACAACATCATTATCTAGGGGAAGCACCTAGTTATCAAAGGGATTATAATCAGGAGCTTTAATTAGGTCCGGCTCCTCCTGATTAGGCTCAGCAGGGCTACTCTCCAGCGGCAGCGCCAGCAGCACTAGCAATAGTGGCTTCGCCAGGGCCTTCCTCTTCACCAGAGCCTTCCTCTTTGCTGGGGCTAACTGCTTCACTAGAACTAGCGCAACCAACTTAACGGTCCAGGTCTTCTTTACAGCAGAGCCGCCTAATAATATAGATTTAGTATTCCTCCTCTTTAATAGGGCCATTCTAGTGGTCTTAACTAGACTATTATTAAAGACGATTTATTATTTCAGCCGGGAGCGCAATTAGTAAGGACTTATGGTTAGGGGCTGTAGATCAGTATATAAAATCAACCTCAGCTTAGGGGCAACACTTAAAGACCCTATTCAGAATATCATCAGCTATAGCGATATATTACATAAAGAGGGCACCGGACCAACCTGCGTGCAGCTCTAGCAGGGCATTAGCAACCTTAATTAACCCCAATGGTAGGTTATAGGGTAATAATTAATGTTTAGGGGTAACCGCTATATATGCTACGAGAAACACCATAATTCCGAGTGGTGATAGTTGCAAACATGTGACGATAATAATAACGTTATATGCATTAATGCCAAAGGGATGCTGATTTATATAGGGAACGGGTGTGTGTTAACATGTGCGCATCACTAGCGCATTTTTGGCACTCTCGCTTGTAAATCAGAATATGTAGTATCCCCAGGAACAGGCCTAGTTTTAGTCAGCAGACCAGCATCGGGTTCTTAGCAGTAGACGACAAGGGCATTATTAATGTCACGTTCATTTATGGGTCAAGGCCAAGGAGTGGTGGGAATATGCGCACCTTGAGCCTGCGGCTGATTGTCGAGGTGCCACGAGTACGTGCTAATGTAGCCGTGGCCGGAGAAGAGAAAGGTATGCAGATGAACACAAATTACGAAACAAAATTTAGAACATAAATCAAAATGGACAGAACAGACGAGCAAACCCTTGATGCGGAAAAAGACTTGAAAGCTCATCGGAGAATACACCCGTCCCCCCTCTATGTACTTCTGTTCTTCGTATTATGTTCTTTGTGCGTGTATCTTCCTTTGCTAAATGACTTGCATGGTTTTACCGTCCTGTGAAGCAGAACAAATGATATGTAGCAGAGTTTGCTAGTGGCACTGCTTGAGGCAAAGGTGAGGATAATCAGAAATGGAATCATCTGCGAGAGCATCCTCGAAACTACCTAGATACCGGCCTTTGAGCAACTTAAAACTGAGCAACTGCTCTACACATTCTACCACAGTCCACCAGGCCGCTAACCTCAAACTAGTAATTACCATGGCAGTCCTAACCGGTTATAGGGAATCCATCAGGTAAAGAATGTCAATCTGGATCAACGGGACAAACGAGTATATGCAATAGCTGGGCGGACGAGAGTAAATGCCCGCAGGACACAAAGACCCGGCACATTTTTGTATGGCATGTTGCTATCAGCTCGCAATGTTTGTTGGGGGGGGGGGATTGTGCTCAGTAGCCCTGCACCTTCCCTCACTCTCACACTTAGTTTCTACTAAGTCTTGGGTTGGATGAGCTGTTCGAGATTCACGGTAAGCTTATTAGGATAAAGGACCTCATTGTCGACAATAATTGCGTATATCGTGATGTTTAAAAACATAGCGCTATTGTCAAAATTGTTCAACCGAAAGATCACATACCCTGTCGAAGAGCAGCCATGCTGCTTCTATGAGAGAAATATGAGTCATACAAAGTCTAGATCCGCAAAATTTTCTTCCAATTTCAAGAACCGGGTTGCGAGGCTCTCAATTATCCAGAAGGAGATGGCTCCATATCAAGCTGGGCAGATATAGTTAAGAACTAATTGCGGCCGGGAACGTCGGAGATCCTACGGAGCACGTGAACTTGGCAGAAGCATACGTGTCACAAATGGGCTCCAGGACACGGGAGAAAAACAAGGAAATTCGATCAAAGGCTAGTCTGCCGAACTCTGAGGAGAAAGTAGAGCGATTGAGAGTCCTAAACCGAGGAGGCGTCGACAGATTCTGGGAAGTGGTTGTGTATTCTGGTAAGATACATATGTAACTAAGTCATTACGCTCCTGTCCTGGCGGTGCCTCCCCACTGCCTTTTACCTACGGGATATGTCTCACAAGTTTGAAGGGATGTGGGCTGTTGAGCAGAAAATAGACTGGATGAACAATTGACTTTTGTACCCGCTAGAATTTTAGTGTAGACCAGGCAGAGTAATCCACAGCAGTAAAACCCATAAATTCAACCCGAGCACTCGAGAAGCTGGTAAATGGCTGATATCCATTTGAAGGAATGTAATGAGCACAGATGGATATCAAATTGTCATAGAACATGTGGCATAGTTTCCAAAACTTAGCAATGGTGCTGGTAAAAGCACTTGAGTGTGGACAGCGATGTTGTCTATGTGAGATTCAAAGATATCCCATATCCTTGTGATCATGAGCTCGCACAAGTCGTCTAAACCGTGTCTCTAAATACTGAAAAGTATAAGACTCTGGCGAGTAGTAAATACAAGGGCCACCTGATATTTCGTCATACCGGTATTATAAAATTAATCTGCCCTAAGGTAGGATACTCATCCTCTGTAAATTCGAGTAGTCTCTTACTCGATCGGCCCATCCCTCGAGCCCGCCAGCCCCTTGGAAGGCTTGTGGATGCGCACGAGCCTCAAGAAGTAGTCCTCGAGCACGAGCAGGTTGAGCATGGTGCCCTGGGCGTGCCACGCGACGGCGACCACACATGCGCCCGCGACAGCGTCGAGCACGAAGTGGTTGGCGGTGGCGACGATGGCCGTCAGGATGAGCGCCGGGTAGGCCATGCCGCCCACAATCAGCGCCACCCGCCTCCAGCCGCGGAACTGGACGGGCATCGTGGCAACCGTGAGGCCGATGAGGAGGGAGTAGCCGAAATGGAGTGATGGCATGGCCGCTGGTGGTGTTCAGTCAGCTTAGTCCTGGCAGTATTATAGAACGACGACACGTTTGGGGCTCGAATAATAAGTGTACGAGGCGTTTCTAACCCACCATATTGGTTACAGAACTTGTTCTGGGTCCAGACGCTGCTCTCGCCATCCGCACCGTGGACCGTATCCACGAAGCCGTAGCCCCTGGCCTCCCTCGCGTCCGGTCCCTGGTAGTTCGGGTCGCTCAGCAGCCTGGGTGGCATGCAGGGCCAAAACGTGAAGATGACGAAAGCGAAGAGGTTGCACATGGCCATCGTCCGCCGCCTCTGCTCGTACAGGGCCGGATTGAGCGCAGGTCGGCCGGTGGGCGTCGACTTGCTCGGCAGGGTGCTCTGTGCCTGACGCCTCGGCCGTGTCGTGGTAAGGTAGTAGAACACCACGAGAAAGAGGATGCTACCTGGGATGTGGATGAATGAGTATGCCCTGTTTGTCCAGCGCATCAGCGTTGGGTGCTGGAGGAACCACTCCTGGATCGGTCGCTCGACGAAGATGTGGAGCCGCTGTTCCACGTGGATGAGCTGAAGGGCGTGTCGTCGCGCGACGTCAACGGTCGTCTCGTCCATTGCCAGGGCACCGATGGCTCGACCGAGTTGGTATACCTTTGATAGCGGAGGCCGAGTCAGCATATTGTTCAATATAATTCGTGATAACAACCTCATTTCCGAAAAGTGATCATTGATATTCCTCTCAGCCCACTCACCCAGTAGATAAGAGCCCAGTACCATGCCTCGACGAGGAAAGGCAATCTGCGCAAGAGCCGACTCAAGAGGCGGTCCTCAAACACCTCGGTGTTGGGCGTCATAACTTGCATCTCCCACTTCCACAGCCGCAGAGTCCGGTATCGCCACCTGGGGCCAAGGTCGTCGTCCCCCTGGCTGAGAAGCGTTGTCGACGAAGAGCCTGAAGAAGCCGCGCTCCATGTGCTGAGCGGCATTGAATCTTCGCCATCACGCGACCAACGTCCTCCCGTCTCTGCCTCGAGTGCGTCGCCGGCGAATGAGCGCTTGGGTGAAGAAGAAGACGACTGAATCCCCTTCTCATAGCCCTTCCGCCTGCCGCTGCCGGGCCGATCGCGGTTGATAATGGTTCCTCCGGCCAGGAGGCCTACGACGATCAGGGGCTCGAGGATTGCTCCTAGGCCCATGTTTGACAAATTTCAGGTGAGTTCGGGTACTTGTTTATTGTCGGGCGTGTATTACACAAGGTGACCTGCTCGTTCCAGGCAGTGGAGGACTATGTACCGTTATAAGCCGAGACTTGATATGGCTTTATCCGACAATAAAATGAGAAATCCAAAACAAAATCTAACGAATTTGCCACCCTGCAAACCGTTGGGAGGAAGACCCGTCAGGTTTATAGGTCTGGAGGGAGGTGGGCACGCGACAATCTTAATGCCCGTGGCGGTCACGGCAGCCTTACCGCAGACACAGGTCACTTCTTGGCCGACGTGGTGGATGCCATCAGGGGGCAGAACCCAAGAAACCCAGCCCAGCACCCGCCTGTCGCATTGCAAAGCGACGAATCCGAGGTGGCACACATGAGCATCACAGACTCGGCTGTCAGGAGGGTCAAGCGAGGCTTGGCGGAGTAATTCACAGGTCGGCCATGCACTGCAAATCCATGCTGGCGGATTACAATATACTGGGGTCTGCAGTGCGACGGGCCACGGTACGCGACCGAGGTCCCGATGTGTGTGTGTGTGTGTGTGTTGTGCCTGGTCCTTGTCGCATCGAATGTTACAGTGCGGCTATCTCTTCCCACACCGTCCGGTTCCCGGCAAACCTGGGTGGGTGCTAATGACGACTGATAGGCCCACCAGCAAGGGAAAGGTTGTTATAATCTATCTATGGCTCCTCTTGGCAGCACAAGCTCGGCCGAGCGATCCGAAACGCTCGCGTGCAAGCAGGGGCAGGTTGGCGTGGTCCCATCCCTTTGGGACCCGGAAGATCACCTGTGACTTCTAGGTGAGGATCTATAGCCAATTAGTTCTGCTGCTTTCAACCTCGGCCAATAAAAATTGAGTGGCTTCACTTTAGTAGGCTGTGAACCTCTGAGGATTTTGATATACACAGACCGGATGGGCTCCTTGAGGAGCCTGATGTTGCGTATGACGTGTGTATTGATTGCATGGAGAGAGACAGGGAACGGTCGTCTCCGGGGCAAGCCCACGTGTATATACATCCCGAGAGACAATGGCCTTGGGGCGTTCCCACACATAGTGTCCAACACCTGAATCCGCAATGTCACAGTACACTCACTCCATCGATATCTCAAAGCATTGTAAGTTTCGTACCGTTGGATGAATAAATTCCATGCTACACCTAGTCAATGGTCAGGCTTTTCCCTGTAATATGTATGGTCTGGATTTCCTGTGCATGAATACGTGCGGCGCATTCGTGCATCATCTGGCTTGTGATAGGCTCACACCAGGGTGTCAAAAAAAACGCACGCGAGCTCTTTCCAAGATTGCTCTACAATGATAGTGCTGACAGTTGTCTTTTGAAGAGATTCCATGTCAGCTTATGTGTTCAGGCATCGACACTGACTAGTAAGTTCCGGGCAATTAGGAACATCACCTGCATTTTCAAGAAAAGGGTGAAAGAAGAAAAAGAACCCACGCCTGTTCCCATCAATAACGTGGCGGGCATTCAGCACATGCGTGTAGAAATTTACTCTATCAACGTGTAAACCATGGATTGGTTAAAAGTCCGGATTGCCGGTTCCTCCATTGAATTTCGAGGTGCGCGGCCTCGATATCTGGAAGGATCCATCTGGGTCGGGAGGCCGGAAGTGATCACAGGCGAGGTAGTCAGGTGCTGGACTCGTCCACCCCTGATCCAGGAGCCCCGCTGAAATTTATTCCTGGCCGCCGATTAATAGGTGATTGCGAAGCATACTATTAGTCAGTAGACAGTAGAATTGCGTCTGGGCAACTAGTCATGTTGGACTCTCAAGCTCGTTGCATGATACCTTCTCACGACCCTGGTATGAGGCAATCCCTGACCACTAATGGTACGCGTCCTCCGGCTCATTATGATAACCAGGTAGTGGTGTTCATGCAAGAATACTAGGTTTGCGCCGAGGCTCGGAACGTAGGTATGAGATATCATTGCGCGCTATGCATCCCAGATTTGAAGTACTGGAGTGAGCAGTCCACAGACTATTGCGATTCCAATCCTATAGTTGCATCCGACTAGGAAGTACCAAGGCGTTCCCACCCTTTCTAATGGCACGAAGCGAACTCTGCACAAACTTGACAAATATAAGCAAAAAAACATCGAAAGAAAGTTTTTAAAGTAAGCCCTGGGGAATCATAGGTGCTTACTACGTCAACTTGTTTATCCCCCCCCCTTCCTGTTTTTGAAACTTGTGTATTAATTAGTGGAACTAAAATCTCACTGAGGGAAACAAACACACCAGCCGGAAGTCATTGCAAAGCAGTGCCAGGAATTAAAGTCTTCTAATTGATTGAGGTATGTGAACTTATCATTGCGACTATTTCCTCCTGCAGCATTCCCAGCAACCTCAAGTGGTGACATCAACACCACTTCCTTCTATGCAAGCAAACCCATCGGATATTCTAGAATGACATCCTCTTTACAGTGGTCATAAATTGGTCAAGCCAAAAAAGATTTTCAATTTCCCGCGCGCCAACATTGCGACTTCCTTGCTCCAAGGTTTCCTGTTGGCATTGGTATCGTTCTAGCTCCAGTGTTGTTTTCTTCGGCACTTTGACTGTTATGAACAATTACGGCAGCCACCAAACTGTCCCAGAGGAGGCCGCAGGTATTATTACGCACTTGGCGGGACTTCTCTGATCGGCCGACATGCTTTGTAGAGTTTAGATGGAGACGGTCTTCTCGGAGCTGACGTTCTTGGTGGCTTCCGAGCTATCCGCCTTGGCATTGCCAGCGGTTTCTTCCTGGCCTGCAGGCGACGACTCCAATTCTTGGGCTGTAAGATTTCCATACTTTTTCAAGGTGTGCTTATCAAGCTGTGTTTCAATGTGTCAGTGCCTGCAATCTCACTGCAAGTACGGCGTTCGATCATTGGCTCACCTTCCACACAACCCACACGTAGCCCAGCATGACGCAGCAACACACAACCATGACAATGCCACCCTTCTTCCAGTACGGCGCCTCATCAGCTGCGTAGAACACAATACCCCAGAATGTATATAGAGTCATGGAGAGAACATTCATGCAGTATACTGTGACGCTGCGAACGGCGTCGTCTCCGGTGCGCTGGAGAATGATGCTCGCCCAGCCAAAGATCAACGGGTTGACCATGTACGCAGTTCCGGAAAGATAAAACGCGAAGAATGTGCCGGCGAATGGCAGTGTCGGGACCAGAAGCATGATGGCGCAGATTAGCTGCAGGAGAACGGCCAGAACGGCCATGGGGACGCGGGTACCGGTGACGTCCATGTGCCAGGCCGCCAGCATGTTGGCCGCGATACCTACGGCCTGTACACCGAGAGGGTACGTGTTGATCTGGCTCTGGGAGAAGTGCGAAGACTGGTACTTCAGCCATATGAGGAAGTTGTTTTGCACGGAATAGGCCTCGAGGGTGGCGCAGACCGGAGACCAGAACACTAGGATCCAGCTGTTTTGCGACTAAGTAAGTTGAGTGATAAGGAAGGGAAGGTTCGTCTTACAACATAGGTTGGAGGAATAAGCGCTTCATGAGCGAAAAGGGGTTGATGCTGTGTCCTCCTTCCTTGATGGGGGGAAGGCGAGAAACAGCCATCTTCCTCTCGGCCTCAGTCAGGTAGGACGCTGTGGTGTTCTCCGGTATGTCAGGAAAATAGAAAAACCCGAACAAGGCGATTGGCAGCGTGATTATTCCGTCTGTGTATTTGTCAGTGTTCGTCTTCTGTTAATTTGACTGCAAGATTTCACATCTCCACCTGGGCAACTCACCGATGAGGAACACCCATTGCCAGCCCTCAAGCCCACCCAGTCCACCCATACCCTTGTATATGGCTGTCATCATGACCCCAGCAAACATGGTGCCGACCTGCCCAGAGGCCGAGAAGATGGCCGTCCGCTTCGATATCTCCTTTGGCTTGTACCACGAGCCAATGATATAAATTGTTCCGGCATATGTGCTAGCTTCTGCCATGCCGAGGAAGAAGCGGACGACACAAAGCTGGGCGACTGTCTTGCATGCTGCACTAGCCATCTGAAAATCAAATCAGTCTCAGGCTTGACGGTAGGGTCTCTAGTCAAATTGGGCGTACCGTCAAGGCAGTCCAGACGACGACCATGGACGGAAGCCAAATGCGTGGCTTAATCTTTTGTATGATGAGCCCATGAGGAATCTGACCTATGGCCATGCTGAGTGTTCGGGTCAGCTCGACTTGATATGGCCACTTCTTCGTTTCGGAATCTTTGCTTGACTGACCCAGCAGTAGTGACCGAAAGGACGGTGTTGTAATCGTGGCCCTTCATATCCAGAGCTTCGCGAAGCCCAGCAACCTATACAAGGACGATAAGCATGAATTCACGGGCGACTTCGGAGCAGATGCGTACATATGCATTGGCAAAGGCAGCCCGATCTACATATGAGCGTGGGGGTTAGCTGTAAATTCGACATTGGAGCTCGGTAGTGAGTATTGCAGCTCGTACCAAGGAAGTTGAAGAAGTAACTCAGACAGCAGTAAGTCTGTAAAAGAGATTAATTGGGAGCCATTCAGACGGTCAAGTAGATGCGGTTACCAGAATGAAGAAGTCTAATCACTGTCAGCTCTAGCTCAGACTGAGTCTGCTCGCATGACCTACCGATCTTCTGCACGAAATTTCTCTCCTCCTTAGTCTTCGCCTCATCGCCCAGGAAGAAGACTGTTGCGCCCACGATCAGTACCACATGTGCACTCAGACTTTTTCAATCGAATGTGTGTTACCTCGGATTTTCTCCCCAGGGGAGCTCTTTCCCTCCGACATGTCTAGAGCCGTCTTGTTGCTGTCTGTGACAAGCGAAGTGATGCCCCCCCCCGGTAAATTAGCCGTTTCCGCACGTGCCACTAAAATTTGGCTGGGCGGCCAGGAAACTTATAATTCTCGCCTGGACAACTATATCAACATAAATAATATCGCCTACGCCCTTGATTGAGGGGGTCACGATGGCTGGCTATTGCTTATTAAGTGTGGAGTTGTAGCGGTTAGAGTTTTATTTACGCTCTGAGCCATTACCACCAAACAAGTGGCTATAGGCGGAATTCCGGTGCGGTAGGGCTACTATCTAGCGGTACTAGAAAAGAGTTGCTACTACTAGAACCATCGCCTTAAGCGTACTGTTGCTCTCGCTATTAAATAGTGTTAAGTTGGAGCAATGGGCTGTGGAGGTTAGTTATCTGCCTTTACCCGGATAAAGCTATGGGGCTTAACTAACCTATAGATTGTATGGGATAGGAGCTAAAAGATCTTTTGCTTGATAAGCTAGACTTATACTTTGATGAAATGTAGTGTTTTTTAGCTGAGTACTTCTGAATTAATGTTTCTATGAGGATAATATTGCAAGTGCTTACAGACTGCAACTGGTTTAATAAATAAGTATATATACTGGCCCGGTAGTGTAATGAGAATCTCCATAGGTACCATCTCTGGTGGGTAAATAAGCCGCCTTATATAGTTAATATGTTTGTTTACTGTAATAAGTTGGGTCTTAATAAGTGTAATAACGTAAGGAGGATAGGTTGGGCACTAGTTGGGTATACTCCATAGGTGGAAAGTCTTCTTAAGTGAAGCGCTTGCTGCTATATCCTCCTGGTGATTATGGTTGATAGCTTACTTGCTGTTATAGTGTATAAGGGTTATATAATGAAAGAGTTTTTCCTTGACTGGTTGCTGGGAAGTGTATTGCTGAAGATGAACTTGTACCTGGGACCGAGGTTAATTCTCATGATAAATAATGCTTCCTGGCACTATAATAAGAGAATCTGGGAGGCAGTTAGCTAGAGAGGCGTAAAACTATATTATCTACCCCCATACTTGCCTAATTTCAACCCTATTAAGGCGTATTTTGGTGATCTAAAGCGCTATTTGCGTTATTAGTATCAGTATAAGGCGTCTGATTATGATTTAGACCAGTAATTTGCGCAATTTTTATATTCTTATGCCTGGGAGGTTGGGATAAGGGTATGAGTGATTCAGGGATATTTCCGCTATGCGTGAGTACCAATGGAAAGAGTAGAATGAGGCGTATATGATGGTACTAGTTAGAAGTTATAATAATGAAAATTGAGGGGGTTCTCGTTGAGTGTTGTGGTATGGGTTGAGTAGTGTTTTTTGCAAGTCAACTAGTTAGGTTGGTGGCTAGGGGTTAATGCAGATGAATTAGTGCCTTCCTATGGGTAAATATACCTAATTAATTTAATGCCCTGCGCAGGGCACTAAATTACCCAAATCTACTACGTTTGCTTGAAATAAATAACTTTCCTCCTTTAGACTACTTCTTGTTACTAATTATATCTTCTTATGTGCCTAATTACTACTTTCCTTGCTTAGGAAGTGCCTTGGGGACTTATTAAATAACTCCTCTGCCTTGGCAGACTATAGCGGCTATAATGGCGGGCTTCTAACCCTCTAATTAAGTATTTAACCTACTCGCAAGGCCTAGCGTTAGATGAAGCTAATCAGTTAGTTAGGCAACCCTTACGGGCTTCGTGGGTTATGTACTATTGATATCTGCCTGGTGGTTAACTTGTTGACTGTCTGACGGCCCCTGCTGGGGCAGCAAGTCCTCGTTATCATTATTACTATTGAAGAAACTGGTGAAGTCCTCCTTCCCCTTTAGGTATGGCTTGATAAGCGTTCTAACTAGCGAGATGGCCTGCAGGCCCTAGTTGTTAAACTATGTATCCTCCTTCTCGTGGAGCCCATGAAGGTTAAGTTCTTGCTACTTTATTACCTTTAGAAGTTATTTAAGCTACTCTCTCTCTAATAGGTGCTTAAAGTGCTTCTAAAGTGCTTTCATAATAAACTCTTGATATAGTACTTTCTCATCCCTATCTACCTGTGGCAGTAATGATGATAGTATTACTGGTAGCTTCCACTGCTATATTGGGCTCTCTAGTGCCATTATTATTGCTATCATTAGCAGAGCTGGGAGCCCGTTAAACCCGTGAGAAGAAGCAGGCGGTAGCAACAGCGGCAGCCCCATTGAGGCTGCCTAGCTATACCCAACTTTAGGCAAGTTAACATTAAATAATGGGTTAATGATAATATTAATACTGCTTTCCCTCTGCTTTTGCTTCTTCTGCTTCTTCCTAGGCGGGATAAGGCTGACTTTATTATCAGTAGACTCCTTATTATTAATTTTAGCTTAAGCTTTCTAATGGTTGAAGAGAATTTCCAGTAGCCCCCTTAGAGCGGCTTCGCCCCTAGCAATTGCTTCAGCTTATTTAAATAAGTCCCTATTAGATAAACTTATATATATATTATCCTTTTTTATAAAACACTACTGCTATAAGGTATTACCCTTATTATAGTGGCGATAATTAGCCTTGCAATGTGCCCCGTAGTGATATAACCAGATATCCATTAGTTGCTTGTGGGTTGCCCATACTGGGTTTGCTTCCTCCCCTATCTCAGCAAGCATTTGAGCGGTAATTGACCCATTCTGAGGTTCCCTAGGCATTAGGCTACCGCCTGCAAAAGCAACGCTTCCCACCCGCCTGACTGCTGGCAGACTGTCCTTAGGGGCAGCTACTAGCCGGCCAATTGGGGATAGCATGAATACGTCAATTGGTCGGCCCGCTGGGTAACGCCCTATGCCCCGTGATGTGGGCGTTTGTAATGCTAGCGGCAGTAAGGTAACCCTATAGGTATGGGTAAACCTAAGAAAGAATGGTCCCTTAATCTTGGAGAGCGTGTTTATAAGATTCTTATAGTTAAGTACTCCAATTGCCCCATTTTAACCCTTTCTGTATGTTTCTAACTAATATATGTTAGATTTCTAACCTGCAACCCAACCAGCCTTAATAAATACCCCCCTTAGATTGATTATAATGCCTAGGTTATCCTTAAAGCTAGCCTTAACCCGGTCTAATATTAACGCCTTATATTTTCTTATAATCCTTATAATCTCTAAGCTCTAGTATTTATTATTAAGTTGTATGGAGCGGTATTTAGCTCGTAGAGTGCGAGAACTAGTCTTCTAACTAGTAATCTTAATAATTAAAGTTAGAAGTACTTTGCCTAGGGGCGCCTGCTGTGGGCGACTTCCAAGTAGCTTAATATTGTTACTAGCGTTATCTGATAGGAATTCCTTATTAGGGGCGGAATCCTTGGCTTTAGCGGCTTGTAGTTAGTCCTCCTCTTCCCCCTTATAAGGTGTATTGTTGTTAACTTTAGTAGTGTTCTCTTGCGCCCTCTGAGCCGCATGTTCTGCTGCAGTTGACTTATCTTGGCTAGTCTTTGAGGCTGCCCGTAAGCGCTTCCAAGTAGTCTGCTGGGCTTTGGTTGCTTTGGTCGTTGGCTTTCGGGTATATATCTGCTTAGGTGGCATAGCGTTATTATCGGCAAACTGTATAATTTGGCTTCTGGAGCGGGTTTTATGTGGTGAGCGTTGGGTAGGCCGGGCTTGCTAGGCTAGTTAGAATATGTTGTCTGCAGGGTTGGCTGGGCTAACGTTACCTTGTGCTAGGGCAAGCAGGTTGTGGGCGCCTTTATGAGATGGGCTGGAGTTTACTATATAGTATGGCATTACTATTACTTGTTTGGGTAATTAGTATGTTCTGCTGGTGATAACGATGATAATGATTTGGTTGTCCAGATGAGAATTGTGAGTTTCCTGACCGCCCAGCCAAATTTTGGTGGTATGTGCGGAAACGGCTAATTACCGGGGGGGGGCATCACTTCGCTTGTTACAGACAGTGAATGGGAACCACACGGTCCTGTGAGACTAGAAAAGAAGTCACCTTTATAGTACACTTCATGGGAACACAATGAAGACATCGAATACGAGAGAACGTCAGCACATCCCGAACTTTGAACCCCCTCCCCTCTGAGAGATTATCTCTAGATCTGATAAAACTTTTTCATCAAATTAAGTTTCCCATGGTGGAGTCAAGAGTGCTTGGCTTTGGATCTAATCCAACATCAAGGACTAGACTGAGGATGGAGTTCCCCAATACAGCCTAGTTGGCAATATTTGCGGGCGCCAAGGTTTGCCCGCTCCTCCCAATTGAAAACACTCGAGATGCAGCCCTTTCTGCAGCAATAAAGACCTATTTGACCGCTCTGAGAAGTCTCTCCAATCTCTCATGGCAGTGTGGATGTTGCTTGAGAGAAACAAGGCTAAAAGTTTAGTATGCGGTCTGTGGAGCTTGCTACCTGACTCAGGTTGAGCGAAGCGAGACAAAGTGAGGGAGAGTGAAGGTATACATACTTAGGTATGCAACCAAATAGCGATTTTCTCTGACAGAACTACTAGTATCTTTGTTCTAGCAGTTCCAGTTTAGTTATTTATTACTGAAAGGTGCCCTTGGGACTCTTTATCAGTTGAGAGTTAACATCTTCAGTTGAATGTTGTGATGCCTGGTAATAAACAAAATTGCGTACTTGGGCAGGTAATGTGCCTGAAGGACTGTACTCGTAGGTACCGGGCCGCAGTACGACAGTATCCGCACCCATGTCTAGGTACACACTCAGATTGGACGATCCGGGCCAACGGTACCGTTGCATCATCGTCAACGCCCGTGTCCACGGGCCAAGCATCGTCCTAGGCCAGACATGATCCGTCGGCAAATAGTAACTTGACTCCACATCTGGTCATGAGACTACAGTATGTGCTTTGTATCCGAAAAGGGGATGCAGCTCGCAGGGATCCGAGTGACTTCTTTCTAGATATATCATCCGCAACGTCCTGGGAAGCATAGAATTTAATAATGGGTGTCCGTGGAAGGCTATAAACCTTCAGTAATACTGGAATAGCCTTTCTCACCGGTCCCCCCCAACTGTTGGATGATGAAGGTGGTGAGGGCTGATGGACGGTCAGGGCTACCCATTCCAATAGTAATAACGGCCGACAAAAAAGATGACGGGTCGAAAACTGGCACTTAAGATATTCAGGAAGCACCCGGGGCTAGGTACTTATTAGGATGCACATGGGTGTTGTGGATATGGGCGGTTGGTGATGTACCGGTGTACTTATCGTTTTTGTAGGTGAGCCGCGGCTTGTTCTTCAGCGAAAGGAACAGTACAAAAAAGATAATTAAGATTTAGCTATTGGTGAGAGAAGCAATTCATATAGTCCCGAACTCTGCCTCTGCAACCTCTTGCCTTCAGGAGCGTCAACGACAAGATGAATCCTAGTAATTATTTCAACACTGAAATTCTTGCCGCATTTATATCGGTTGGAACGCTAATCTAAGCCAAAAAGCATTCAGTTTGAAATAGGGTGTTCCTTTGCGGTAAATCAGTTCAAGTCCCGGAGCCTCAGAGCGGAAATATACGGTGTACACTGGTAATTGTACGCTGGAAGAGGCGAATTAATGCCTCCTTCGGGTGCTATAAACTCGTGCAATAGTCTTTCCCCGTCCATTTATCGTCGGTGACTCCGGCTCATGATATTAAAATGAGTGTGCGTACTTGGAGCAAGAAAATGAATGGTCACATTATTCAAGGAATGTGATCAGTCATGTGTATTAAAATTCGTCCCACATAGGAGATTGGACGCCCATGAGGCATCTCCCGTGAGTGCCAGCTATTTTTGTTCCCAGATTTTACAATATTCAATATCCTACGTTATTATAAATGGGTTCCATTTGGCAGAACACCAGTCCTAGCTAGCCACGTCCCTAAAAACACAGAAAAGTAAACCGCCAGACACACCAAATGACTCCAAGTATAGTCAGGCATCCCGTTAGAAATACGCCAAAGTAGAAGGTTTCCACATGCCTTGTCACTAGTGACCACTTGAGCGGCGACCGCTCATTATCCTCCCTATCCGTTATTCTACCCACCTGCGGAACATATTTGAAGTCGAATTTGGAGCCGCCATTCAAGGCACCCTTGTTGTGGATGACCGAATCGTGCAAGAGATCCTTCCAGAACTTGGTGATTTTATGATCCAGTGGTGATATATTGTGTTGTATATGCGCAAGCGCTGACACCAGCCAGCAGTGACCTTTGAAGCATGCGTACGAGAACCACCCCGGGCGACCGAGACCTAGAGAATCACAGAGCTCATCGCCATTCAACACACGACTTCCGGCATCGATGAACTGAGCCGAAACATTGAAAGGTGGTAAGTCTTTGAGACACTGGACGAAGTTGTGCCCGACAATGAGAGACGTCGGCGTGACGTGCAATTCGTGGACAAGCATGCTCTCCATGACTGCCTTCGCCTTGGGGACAGTATCGAAGTAATGATCCGGAGTGCCCAGGACGTACCCGAGGTAACGAAAGAGGGCGATATAGTCGGCTATTTCTTGGGGATTCGGGTAAACGCCCATTTGGGGTAGTTGAAGCCACATGTGATTACAGGCAAATGTCGTGATGGAATGAATCGAGTCCAGCGTGTTGACCGGAACTCCGAACTTCTGCACATCGAAATAGTCCGGGCGAGACCTGGCAAGTTTCATGATACGCTGTCGGACCGAAGAGTGAAGCAGCCTCACGCGAACAGTGGTAATGTGGCCCTCTCCTCCAGGCTTGATGGCATCGAGTGACTTGGTCGCCTGGAGGACGAATTGGAATGTCTCGAGAAGCCTTCGCAGTAGTACACGGGTTGAAAAGCCACCTGTGCGAACCAAGACCTCAACAACTCCCGAGGCAGCTGAGTTCTCGCCCATAAAACCTTGTAAGGCGAACCCCATAAGATTCGCGGGTGCATACCGGTAGAAGAAGTTCTGCCCACGCTCCAGTTGAGCCCAATCTACCCACTCAGGGACAGTGTGCACCTCGTCCCAGAACTTCGCGAGAGTCTCATCACTTTCGTGATTGTCTCTGAGAAGGGCGTATAGATCTGTTCTGATCGGGTTGGTGCTGTTTTGCTGTTGTCTCTGCCTGGATATCTCTTGCAGTTTCTCCACAACTTCGCTTCCCAGCTCATCGTACTCATAGCGTAGCGGATCCGTCTCTTCCCGGGGAAGGTGAAGTTCGGTCCACTGGAATAGATAGTTGCCGAACTTGCATGTCGCCATCTTCACTGAGGGATTTTGATGACAACTAAAGTCAACTCTCGTGTGAGAGGGGCACTAGTTATAGAGCGGATGTTAGCTCCACTAATCATACTAGATTATCGCTTACTGACGGTTAAACTAACCAGAAGGGGCTGAATGCCACGAAGCTATTTCTGAATGTCACGAAGCTATTTCAATCCTTCAGCTACACCGCCCGCTTATACATTATTGTGAGCCTATTGCCTCCCCAGTTTTGTGGGACATGGTCAACAAAAGCAATCATCCTTGTCAATCCGCCTATCTTAGTGTACGCCAAGCACCTAGGCGTTGCTGCAAACTTCAGCTACTTGTAGATTGCTGGGAGCTGCCAAGCTGCCGAGTCTCCCCTTCGCCTGGGGTCCGCCGCCTATAAGATCAAGACGAGCATATGAAACTACCAGTAGTCTTTTGTTGTGGAAGTACAGTAGCCTGCTGTTCAGCGAGTGTCTGAAAGAAAAAAGAATGGCCAATATCTTGTTTATTTTTGTGTTTTTTTGCGGCTGGTTCTATTTTGAGCTCACACGCAAGTCCCTTTCGTGCAAATTGTTGTCAAAGTTTCCGCACTACAGGAAGAGTGACAATGATCTTCAATATATCGATGTCATTATCCCTGACATGTTTCAGACATTCCTGAAATCACCACCCAAAGTAAATCCTCACTACAGGGCCATGAAATTAGAATCAGAATGTTGGTTATCCAGGTTTGTTATTATCACTTTGCTGTACTTGTACTATCATTAACGCCAATACAGCTTCTGCTCATATGGTAAAAGGACGGAAGACGCTGTGCATCGATGTAATTTCTCATACTTCGTTTCTATATCTGCTCCTTTTGCTTCTCCGGCCGAGCTTCGAACCCTGTGTGACTGGGGCAACTGGGTATGTCTCCACTACTATTTAGATAACTAGATTCTGGTCTGACATAATGAATATGTAGGTGTTCCCGTTTGATGACAGTAAGTTTCTTGAGCATTTCTTCTTCTTCTTCTTCTTCTTCTATGTCTCTAATACTGGCAGTGTTTGATAATGGGCACTTGAGAGAGCAACCTGAGCAGGCTCGGCAAGTCATGGATAGCTTGATGGCCGAAATGGACGGAAAACAGTATAAAAAGCCGAAAAGCAAGATTGTCGAAGCGCATGACACTATTGTGAAAAGAATAGCAGCGGTAAGTTGTTCTATGACTTCACTTCAAGCCTCGCTGACTTGTTAGGTATAGAAAGCATCGGTTGGTATGACACATCTTGGAGGCGGTTATTGTTTCTTTCTAACTTCTTGGAAGGTGTACGAAACCGATTCGCACAAGCTATGCGCTCATACTCCGCTGGAGCCCTCAGGCATGTCCACGACGCGTCTTCTAATCACGCGCCAACATTAGAAGATATGATTTTGCTCCGACGAGAATCAGCCGGCGTACAACCATTATACCACCTGGTTGAATATGCGCACGAACTAGAGATTCCCGAAGAGGTTTTCAATGATCCAAAAATTCAGGAACTCGAACGACTCGGGTCGGACATGGTGTCTATGTAAGAAATATACTCGGTTTGTGCTTGAGTATGAGGCTTACCGACACCAGTACCAACGACATTCTGTCTTATTGTAAGGAAGAAGTGAGTTTTGTTACTGGTAGATAATTATTGTATATACTTACTGACTTGAGTAAATAGAAAGAAGGGGTACCGCACAATATGGTGGCGTTATGTCGAATGAATGGCATGCCGGCTCAGGAAGCATTTGACATGGTAGGCCAGCTTCTTCAAGAACGCTATCGAAGATGGGATATGGTACAGGACCGAGTACACAGCTGGGATGAGGCAATCGACGCACAAGCCCAGAAATACATCGAGGCTATCAAATGCGTTGTTAAGGCAAACTTGTATTGGAGGTACAGTACACTTATTCAAATTATTGGCCATAAAACTGACAGTTACGGATAGTTTCCAGTCCGAACGATATCTTGGGCGCAATTCTGGAGACGTTCGACGGACTAGGAAGATCCGTGTTCTTGCGAAACCTGCGTTTTTGTGCAAGGCTGCATGACAAGCAGACGACAGGTTACTGAGAATACCCCAGGCATTATTCAATATGCCTTCTTTAGGCATTAAGCTGAAGCAGGTACGGGCTCACAGGTGGCAAAACCACACAGTGTGTGAAGAGCTGGGAGATAGATTATTTACTGTCAAGCAGGGGACTGATCTGACTGGGAGTCTTTCTTGTACTCTATAGAAGACTCTTTACGCTATTTACGTAGGCCTATCCTTGCACTGCTGGAGTTAACAGTGCTGTTGAAACCTCGTTTGAGTGAGCCAAATTACTGTAGCGACCAGATTCTATACCTTCGCCTCATGTCTTTGGACGCACCCGCCTAATCCCAGTTTATCTTTGTTCAGATCAAAATGGAGATAGTTGGATTACTGCAGCAACGTATAGACCTAGGATATCATAGTGTTCTGCTAAATTAACAGAGATACAAGCACAAACTCCATCCCGTCCTTAGCCGGGAGTCATTCCACCTTGAGGTGTTTATGAGACCGGATACTAATGTCAACACCATCTCCAAAAGAAAACAAAATCAGATATTGGAACCTAATGAAATTGATGGTAGTTACTCGCACCGGCTTGCTGGTACATCACGAGAAACCAGGTCCAATATCTGCACCTCAGACTGAAAACCCAACACCCACAACACCCACAACGCCTATGCCTTCAACACTCTTACTTGTATATGCTATTCCTATGTCTAGTATTAAGGGTAAACTAGATGTGCAGATTAGACTTGTAGTTGATGAGGCGGCCTCCCAGTGGGTGATACTTGCCCGTTGGATATTGATGTGACGCCAGTGATGCACAGGTACGCCGTTCGTTTTCACACCCCATTCCATCTAAAAGTACTAACTTCAGAAACACGAAAGCATGGGCATGAGGGTCTATCTATAGATAAATACGCCAATGAGTGGTTCCCAAAATATGAAGAGAAGCCAGTGGAGTATCTCCCATATCAATCCAGGTCCCCCAAGACCCCCAAGACTCAACCTGGGCTGCGACTCTTTATACACCAGCGATAGTTCCTGGAGATCCGATGTCATGTCTCTGCCGAATACCGTGACGAGCAAGTCCTCTGTCGTCATTACCTGGTTGCCTCTGAGTCGGTGGCCGCCGCCGCCTAATCTCGCCCCGTTTTCTACCAGTATACACGCGGAGCGGAACCAAGCCTGCATCAGCTCTGGTTTCGGACGGAGGCTGGCCGTGCAGGCCTCGTAGCACGACACGACGAACAGTTCGAATACAGTTTTGCCGTCATAGAGATGAACCCTGGCGTTCACACCTGCCCCTTCGTCGACAAGCAGCCGCACCATCTCCGGGTCGACGCTCGGGTTCTCAGTTTGGAGGTGATATGGCAGGTCGAGCGGCGTGACCCGCCTCGGCCGCAACGCATAGTCAAGAAGCGGGCGTCCTTTCTTGTACAGGCTCCGCGGCGGGTGTCGGTCATGCGGCGATGGCTGTCCGCGGATGGTCCTGGTGACCGGTGGGCTTCCTGCTGTCCGCCCCGATGTCGAGGCGGCTTTTAGCTCGTTGCGCACGTATCTGACCAGGCGGCACTGCACAGCCAGGCCCATGAAGCTGCACTGTCCACCCTCATCATAGCAATCAGACCCCCGGCTCCGCGGCCAGTCGCGCACATTTGTCCAGTTGTTACTCGAGAAGTCGAAGTGAGTGCCGTTTGTGGCGTCAAGATCGTCGAGGAGGTCCACAAGGTCGTTCTCGGGAAGCCGGCTGTCGGTCTGCTCGAGTTGGTAGACGTAGCAGAGCAGCTCGTCTGTGATACCGATGATATCATTAACATTCCTCCTGAGACTATGTGCAGAAGTCCTTTTGGGAGATGGGAATGACTTCAAAAGCATCAGCATCATATAGCAGAGAGTACGCTTGGTGTTGAAGCTGGTGTGAGTTTTACTGATGATTTGTTCCATCCGCGTTGCAAAATTCTCTCGGAGCCAGTCGGCAACAGTGCGGTGTAGAAAGCTCACGCGAAACCTGAGAAGCATTTCACTGTCTTGATCTTCTGCCACGCGCAGGAGGTCGCTGCATCGGTTGTGGATCCTGGCTTTCCAGACCTCAGTTTCCTCCACGAACTTCATGAACTGGTGATCTTTTTCCATCAAGTGTTCCGCACGGATCTCTCCCTGCTGTTCCCCGTCGTCGTGAGAATCCAGGTGCGCTCGCGCCTTCGCAACTTGAATGGCATAGGCCAGGTCGGAATAGCCAAAAGGCCCGATGCTGCTAGGCACTGCATTGATGGCGTAGATTGGATCTTTGTCCTGGTCGTCTAGGAATCTGAAGACGAATAAAGGCAGCGGCTGGGAAGCCTCAACGACCATCATGAAAATCCGAACCATGTCTTTTGGTAGTGCGGCTCAACCCTCGAGATAATGTGCTCAAAGTAGTCCTCGAGTTTCCGTGGAAAGCTGTCTAGAATTGTGCGGAGTGTCTTTGCACCTTCTCTGTGGTTGACTGCCCGCTTGAGATCATGGGTTACGAGGAATGTCCAAAGCCATACTCCCTGAGCCCTCTCGGCGATTTCTGGGAGCATTTGATCGCAGGAGCGGTCATAGAGCCTCAGCCTCCGAAAGTCTGGTTCGTCAAACAAGCGTTGTTCCACGTATGTTTTCATGTCGTCCAAGGTATGGTTTTGAACAACCAGACTTGGGGAATTCTGACCGAATTCTTTTGCGAACTCGGGCCACGGTCGGCTCGATGCGCAAATCTTGATGTGTGGCGAGCTCGTCATGAGTCGAAGTGTCTCAATCAAGTCGCGCTCATCGCCACTATACTCGTCCAAACCGTCAATAAAGAAGCAAAACTTTGCGGAGAGTGAAGTCTGCTGGCAAAGACGGTTGAAAGCTGTCTTTAGGCTGGCCATCTCACACTCCTCAAATTCCAGCATATCCGTGCCAGAGCAGACCAGTGGTATGAGCCCCGGGCTAGCTCTCAGTATCTGATAAAGCAAGGACTGGAATAGGCCGACCTGCGAGCGCTGCATCGAGTGGCCGTTGTGCCAGAAATAGTGATCAGCAACGTGAAGAGGAAGACTTCCAGCCCACTTCTTCAACGCCAATTTGGTCCACATGTTACCGGCGGCAAATTTCATGAGTGTTGACTTCCCAGAGCCCGCAAGGCCGTTGATCCAGTATATCCCGTGCTCAGAAGCAAGCCAGTTGGGAAAGGACGTTCTCGACTGGTCGTAAAGCCATTTCAGTGTGTTGGCTTCGGCATTCGTAATGTCGGCAAATCTCCGCCTCATCTCTGGAAAGTACAGGCTTTTCAGTACCTTCAGCCTTTTGAGACAGGAATTGCGCTCTCTAGTGAAGGCATTGAGCTTGAGGACCAGGCTGTTCGAGCAAGACAATCGTAGGTCTTTGTTCGCATCCTTCGTCACGATCTGGATAATATCATTCCTAATTTGATATAGCTGGGCTGTAAATCCTGCATCGTTTTCCGTTGGCTGATCTATAGGTGTCGCATCCAAGAGACCCTCGACTGAGATTGGATCTGTCGTGTTTTGAGGTCGGTGAAAAGAATTCGATTGTTTGTGGTTAGCATCGCCGCCCAAACTCCACTCAGTTCGGTCCTTCGGTCTCTCAGAGCTCAGTGCCTCTGTGTTTAGCGAAGCTCCCGACAATTTGGTCGACATTTCGGCCATGTCATGACGGATTCTGTCAATTTGTGACTTAACATCTTGTGTTTGTTGCTGATGCATCTTCCCTTCCGCCTGCAATGCCCGAAGTTCTGACATTACATTGGTGTGCCGGATCCTGTGAACTTTTGTTAAAATTTGGGTTTGAGTGTTTTGAGTCTTCTAGATCTGGAATCAGAATGTAGGCTAGGGAATGTATACGACATACCCGGAGAGGATCTGCATCGTGGCATTCCTAAGCCGACCTTCGACCTGGAACAGGCGATCCTTCATGGCTATTATGTTCTTGCGTTTCCACCAACTTTGCATTGCCACGCGACCGCTTTCAATTGTTCTGGAAGATGCCTCCTTCCGGATCCTGAGCTTGGACAAGATGTGGCTCAACTCTTTCACTAGTTTGTCACACTCATTTGCGAGACCTGTAAACCGTGGCTCACTGGAAGACAGCCCGGTTGCTGACGACAGTGTGATCTGCAATCTCAGGTTCGTTTCCTTGATGTCGTCCAGGAGAGCATTCAACGTCTCGATTTCTCGTGTTGTACCATTAACACTTTCGTGAGCCGATATGCCTGCAGAGACAAGTTTGAATCCCAAGTCGATAATCGTGGCGATGTTGACAGCTACGCCAACAATGGTCCATGCTTCTGCCATTTTCAGAAGCTTTCAAACTCAGAAAACGAGATAAATAGTCGGAATGGTTTTACTGGTCAGGAAAGCAAACATGTGTGCAGACACGGCGCTTGACGAAGAAGACATTGTGCCTCACGTCAGCAGAGCCTCACAGATGAGAAACCCCGCAGACAAACGAGGTTCGTGTGCAATGTCATTGGTGGACTCTACTGGAGATTTCTGCATGTTGTGGAACAACACACACTGCTTCCGTTGCACAAACTCAGAAAACAGGCAGCAGGCATCAAGACGAGGCGTATCAGCGTTTCAGTACGTCAGACCCTGCACACGCATACCAGCACTACAAGCTGCCACTGGAAGCATACATCAGCAATGGACACAAACCAGAATCAGGTCGGCTTCCTACAGGGAGACAAACTGCAGAGTACGACGCTCTGGCGGCAAGATGACCGTGCCTACATCCGCATGCCGACCATAGCTGCTCTTTTTGTTTGGCGGTGTTTCCAGGCAGGGATCCAGCTTGTACTTCAGACTTCGCTAGGCCAGCTGACAATCCTGTCCTTCATCGCTGTATACCTGATTCTTCCTCTATTCTGGGGGTTTTCTTTCCAGTTGTACATATCTTGGGTTGCTTTGCTCCTCCTGAGCCTAGGGTTGTCGATGTACATGTGGGACTGCTTGGTAGACTTGGATCTACTTAGCTGGTCACTCTTCACGTGGCCCATGACTTTACAAGTAAGTTGCACTCGGTACCGGCTGCCATTGATCAAGGAGCCTAAGCGTTGGTTAAACTCATAGTTTCTACTCCTCGCATACCGAGCCCAAGAGCTGGAGCTCATTAGCCATTTTTTCAGAGGCAATTATGTAACCCACCTTCTATTGGTAAGCACTCCGCGGAAGCACGGCAAGAAACATGCGGGGACGTAGTCACCGTGGATATGTTTTTGACGACTTGTAGATCCCTGGAATCGGCTGTACCAAGATGTGGTGGAATAACTCCAACATACTTTGGTCAGCAGGTTATCCGCATATGGGAAGACGGCTCGTGGCCAACTCAGCATTTCTTGTGATGCTGGACGCCACAATTCTCAAAAAGCAGTTTTCTCTCTCTGGACCAACCAACCCAGCAACACGACAGCAATCATTCATCTCAGTTGTATCAGAATACGTAGTCAAAATTTCCCGAGTCACGCTGTCTTGCGTATTTGCAATATCGGGGCGGAACAATAAGAGCAATGGGTCGATCGGTGTACAGCCTCAACCACTGAAACTCTGTTTTGTTTGGGCCATTGCCTTTCCGTTTTTTAGAGTTCTTGTACAAAGCACGGAAGCTATCACAAAAGAGGCTGGCCTATCGCGGAATTTTGTGGGCGGTGTGATCTGGCCAGTAATTATAAACCTGCCCGTCCTGGTGATCATCATCGCACACAACACACCTCTAGGACCAGCCCGGGCTTTACAGTACAGCACGGCTTCTGGATCCTCTCTGTGTTTACTGTATGATATTCTAATCCGGATAGTTCTCTTTCTTTCTTAGAATCATTTGCAACGATCAGGCGACAGTACCTGAGGGGGATGTGACCGAACGTAAATTGTTACGCTATTCTCTTTCCTAGGTACTGATTAAAATCAGAAATGCCTTAAATGACATTAATGGTCTCTGTTTCTAGTCACGAAAGAACCAGGTACTGCTAATGGCATTGTGTGTGTTATCTAACATTGGAATTTTGAGTGTCTGACTAGTGTATCAGGGGACCGCCTGCAGCTCATTTAACTAAGAGGCAAACCAGGTACATTCTAGTAGCATTCTTGATAGCACGCTGGGGTATCTCAAGTCGTTAAATACTATATGCAATTACAGTGTCATGAGCGTTGTCCAGCTGGGAGGCAGACAATACGGGAGGCAAGCAGCGCCTCCATTGTTGGTGGTGATATGCAGGAGCGGAATTCGAGGAAGGATGACAGTCCGAGTCGAGAGTATTATCTGAAAATACAGAGACCAGAATCAATACTGCTGTGGCATGGGGTGACTTTGACCATCGCCACCGCCCCCCAAAAGCGCTGGAGGCGGATGGACTTCATATACTGTGGCCTTGGCGAGATGGACGAGGCCAAAAGACACTATTTCCCACCCAGACTCGCTGCTGTGTACTAACTATATCAGTGGCGTGAGGACACGAATTACAAAAAGAAATGAGCCATCTGGTGTATACAACTCCTGCCATAAGTATGATTCTAGGCCTTTCTGATAGGACTTCTAGCCCTAAGGCAGATAGATACATGAATGACTGCAGTTTCACACATAACACCCAAGGCAGACAGGTCGTTCTATCCCGCGGTAACGTTGTAGGCCGGATCAGACAGATGCAACCGAGAGCCTGAGGGAGGTAGGTGTATGCGGCGAAATTCACAAGGCCATATCGGCCCGTAATCCACCCTGCTGACGAGTCGAGGGGTGAGACCTGCATGCAGGTCATCATCACACGGCGTGGGGTTGACTCGTGAGGCTCCGGGCGGCGAGAATGCTGCAAGTCCTCCTACATTGTTCAGACGTACCACACACCTGAATTGTCACAATATGTGGGCTGGGAGGTAGAAGAGGAAAACACGTGGACACGTGGGAGGGAACCGATCTAGAAGGATCCGTCGGATGAAAGGGGGAGCGGTGGACTCTTGCTCTCCCAGTACGCGCAAGCCTCGAACCCGGACTCTTGACGTATGCGGATCCTAGTTGTCCCAACTAGATGGATCTGACAAGACAAATACATAGTACGCGTGTTCGACATGCAGCCCACAGAATAAGGTAGTGTATGCCTGGGGCCTGGGGCCTGGACTGCTTGACATTTGGTACGGTGCCAAGGTTATCTAGTGCAAGTGCTAGGGAGCCCGGCCAGCCTAATGCAGATTGGGCTGGTGGGGTGGGTTTCCAAGGGCGGCAGGGGAGGCTTGCAACGACACAGGAGAGACTTCTCTGCCGGGCCGTTTAGGCAGACACGCCCTTTTTTTTTCAGTGGATATCCATCTCTTTGTTATGCGTGTGTGAGTTGATGCTTGTACACAATGTGCACGCGCGTGCATGGCCCACTCTCGGCAGGTTTTTGGTTTCCTTATCGCTTCAATGTTCCAAGATGTGGTTGCCTTGCCTCGACGCCATTGCGAGGACGGTGATGCCTGCGTGCAAGCATGCATGCAGTACCATCGCACGCGCGCGCGGCGGATGCCTGGAGCTCTGTGGGTTTTGTAAAGACGCCGCGGTTTGGGAATGTGCCGTGAATGGTATGGTCTTGGTATTTCGGACGAGAGGTCGGAGTAGCAGGCGAATTGGGTCTTTTTTCTCTTTCTCTCTTCTGGGAGATGTAAGGCATAGTTGATTGGGAGATCTACCGTATCAGGCCTGCCTCGAAGTAATTTGTGTGTAACCCCACCGCCGTTGGAGTCCGTTTCCGCCATCGTGTTCTCCTTCCTCCCCTTGTACTGGAGACATTACAGGATGCCTTGAGGCGGCCTTTTGGTATGTAGGAAGCTGAAAGCACGAGAACGGAGGGGTATATTCAACCGTTGAAGAACCAGAAAAAGGCGAAAAGACGCACAATAATGCCACAATACGTATACCGCTTTTCCCAAAATGCAATCCTTCCTGTCCCCTTTTGCCATCCAAGGGGGAAACAAAATCAGAGCAATGGCCTGGCACTGAAGGCCACCTTGCTGTATAACTGTCTTCGCCAAACGCCGTTACCCAGTCTAGTAGGAGCTGAGTGTGCCCATGTGTGCACGCTGATGGGGTGTGTGTTTGTGTGTGTGTGTGTCAGAGGGGTGTGCCCTGACTCGTACCCATTTACCGCCGCACAGCAGCCCAACCTCCAGGCCTGCTGCGAGTGTTCCTCTCGGGCGAGTGCATGCTCTTGACGCCTGGTCACGGAGGGCCTGCCTATACACTTCTGCCTCGGGGTTCCGAGAAATCACGGAGATCTATGCCTGCTGCCTTGCATGTCAGCCCAGCTTCCTACCAGATCTCCTGTGTTCCTCTGTTCCAAGAAACAATATAAAAACCAGACTCACAGATTCATCATGACCCGCTCCCTGTCCTCTCCCGGGGCATCCTCCTCGTCCCCTCCCGCCAGCTCTAGTATCTCGTCCCCGAGCTGCTGCTGTTGTCCCCTGAGAAGTTGTCATAACCCGAGCCCGAATCGAATGACATGTACGAAGGTGACGAGCCCGAGGTGGACAGGGTGTCGAAATACCTGCTGTTGCCGTCATCGCCGCCCGCGCCGTACCCGCCCCCAGCCATCTGCGCGTCGTAGAGCTGCGGGTCGTAGAAGGTGCTGTAGTCGTACTGCTGCTGCTGGTCCGACGGCCCGCCTCCTCCTCCCCTGCGGCTGCCCCGCCGGCTCTCGCTCTCGTGGCCCCTGGCAACCATGTGCTGGATGCTGACACCGCCCCACGGAACCCCAGACAGATAGTCGCCGTACTCGGCGCCCTCGGGGGCCATGAAGTCCTCGGGCACGGGGACCTGGTACGCGCTGCCGGCCAGCTGCTCATTGCGGGACTCGCGCTCCTCGCGCTCCTTTTGCTCGCGGGCCTTCTCGCCTGTTTGGAACGCTCAAGTCAGCCAGGGCTGCATCACGTATTTAATTCTCTTTTTTGAAAGAAAAGAAAGAAGGAAAGACAGAAAGACAGAAAACCATTGCTCTAATTGGCAATTTGGCTTCGATCATTGGGAAGTAAATCACTTACGAAATTTCCTCTGCGCAATCCTGTTCTGAATTCGCCTCCGCTCCTCGGGCTCAGTCACCTCCGACCAGTCGTCGCCCTTAGAGTAGTGCCTGGACGAGGACGAGGAGCTGTGCTTCTTGGAGGAGCTAGAGGATGAGTGGTGGTGGTGATGTTTCGAAGATGACGACCCGGACGGCATGTTGCTGCTGCTGTGGCCTTCTGTCTCTGTGTCCGAACCGGAGTTTGGTGATGGTTTCCTCGCCTCTCTGGGGTGTCGCCTCTCACGAGCGGTCTCGGGAGCCTTCTCTTGCGGGGGAAAATGGGCCTGGCGCGGGGTGACTGTCTCTTCTGAGCGCCCGTCTTCTTCCTCTTGCTGAGGCGCGTCTGTGATCTCGAGGGACAGGGTTGCTATTGACTCGGTAACGGCCAAGAAGTCGGACGAGGACATGTAATGATGGGGTCTCAATGCGAGGGCCAACGTCTGCGGCGATGCCTCAAGCCGTCTAAGAACAATAGCTTGTGACTGTGGCAGTCAGGTTGGTCAATGACCATCAACCCGGTGGGCACCAGCTTGTTTGAAGGCTGTTGATGCTTACAACAACAACAACAACAACAACTATTACTACCACTACTACTATTACTCGATAGCGTAGTAAGGGGTCTTTGCATAAGCAGATATGATTCGTCGGTAATAATGTCGTGAAAAAGAAGCTGACTGAATATTCAGGTGGCAAGATCCATATGTTTATATACCCCCATGTAGAGGTTCGTAGCCGGCCGGGGCGACAAGGGACTGCCTTGTACGTGTAAGTCCTCACGTATACAACCAGGGTAGATGCGCAGCTTACACCCCACGAGAGGAAGCCTCCGGGCCATGCCGAAGTTGACCATTGTTGCACGGTGGGACATGATGACTACCTGCCGCGACAGAGGGTGACGCACAATTCCGACCTGGGATGGATGCCATGCTAGCAAGGATTGCGGCAGACGAGGACGTCCCGTCGACCCCCATGCCATCAGAAGGACCTGGGAGGTGTAGGGCGTGCGTGGAGCAAGTGGGTTGGGCGGCGGCTACACTAATAGCCGCAGGATGGGCCACGGAGGCAGATGACGGTGCCGGAGGAAGAGAGACGCGAGGGGAGGCGTGGACTCCGTAAGGGCCCGGACGGGGAGGGCATGTAGGGATGCATTTGGGATTGGAGTGGAGAGCAGGTAGCGGTGTTAGTTGCAGATACCTTGGGCAGGCAGCACTGAGAATGAAACCATGCCTCAGAGTACGAGCCGAACGGCGTCGAACGAAAGAGAGACAAGAAAGAGATCCCTGCGCGCCTTGACAGGTCGGTGTACCTGTCGAAGAGCCCAGGGTCCAGCCTTGCTTATGTGCATGGTCTGAGAGCGGAAACAAGAATGCGAGATGCGACGGCAAATAAAAGGCTGGCTCGCGAGCGGAGCTAGCTTTGTCCACTTGGACACTGTGCCCATCTTGCGCAAAAGGGCCCTATAGCCTCGACCAGTGGGCCCTCCCCTTGATACTTGGCTGTCCGCACTGATTTTGGTGCAGTCTCAATCGGGTATCAAACAACGAGCGGGTGCTCAGCCTCACTAGAGGTTCAGCAACGGTGATGTATGCATGGCCGTCGGGTCACCTGGCCCTAGCCATACTGTCGGTAATTTAGTTCGATCTGATATCGGTTGTCGGCTTTGGGCTATGCGAGTGGTGAGGTTGCCACTCCGAGTGCCCGGAAATTTGTTAAGAGAAGCAGCAAGTTGGCTGTGCGCCGGGGAGATAGAAAGAAATGCCCCGCCCGCAGTCTTGGACAAATCAGGATAAAAGCTTTCCACTCCGCAATGCTCGGCCGGCAGGGCCTGGCAAGGACGATGCTGAAGGTGGAGTTGGACTGTGCTGTCCATTGGTCCATCCGTCCCTTGCAGCGGTACCTTGGGCTGCCTTGAGCCTCAAATGCTTCGCAGGTGGGCAGAGTAGGTCAACATGGTTGAGAGAGGGGGTGAATACCTAGATACCTACCTAATTAACCCGTTGGCCATTGCGCAACTGTGCAATAATATCTCATGCCGTGTTGAGGCACTGAGCCGACGAGGGGCTAAGGCCCAGGCTTGCCGTCCGTTAGTCTGAGCTTGGTCGCAAAGCTGATGACGCAGCGCGACCCATGCCGGACTGAGGGGGCTTGATGTCAGTATGAGATGAATTGGTCGCATCAGGCCGGCCTTGCCGCGTGAGACGGTGAGGTCGGGAGGCGATGAGCAGGAGTGAGTCGTTCATGAGACCGGATTTTCCTCAGGGTTTGTAAAGTCGCAGAATAAGTCCTGCAGTGCCTTCTCCACCACTGTTGGAGGATTGTCGACGGGGCGGAACCAGTGATTGCAACAGCTGGTAGAAGCGCTATCGCGAGTGACATGGTGGGTTGAAGCTCCTGGAAGTCCCGCACCAATGTGTGCAACGTGCTGCTGACCATAACCAGCCGCAGGGTGACTCATTTGTGACTCGAGGAAGCAGAATCCTGCTCCCTGAGTCACCGGGGGCGCACCAGCCAGCCTAAGCGAGATAGGACCAGCAGCAGGGCCAGGGCGTAAGCTCGAGGCACCGTAATGTAGTGCTCGGCCAGCTGACCATTCCCTCGGAGCTCGGAGTCGGAATGTGCTCTCGCACAGGGTATGGCGAGCCGACCAGGCTTCAGAACAGAAGCTTAACCTGCGGAAGCTGCTGCCCCAGAGGGACTTGTGCGCCCCGCTGTGCCCTGAGCGCAGATCATGGATGGTACCTGAGAATTATCGCGGCCCCGTTATTCCCATGCTCCAGCCGCTCGCTCGGCCGGTGAGAATCGGAACGTCCGCCCGCCGAAAGGTCAGCGGACAAGACACGAGCAGCCACTGATTCGCCAATTGATAATTTCCAGGAAGATGCGCAGCATCTCTGCCCCGAACAGGCTCGGCCGGGTCTCTCCTATTCTCGTGCCCTCGTGACCTGAACAGTTTGCGTACGCGAGTTTCATCGACCCGCAAACTCCCATATGCCTTATAGACAACAGAAATAGGAGCCGGGAAACAAGCCTCGTTCCTGCACCAGTCGTAGGGCGTTGATCCTATCGAGTCTCACGGGGCCCGGCCGCGGCTAGACAGCGAACGGAGCAATTCTGGTCCTGCTGAGCCAGGGGCTGACGTCCAGGTGCAGGTGCCACGCGCGCTCTCGCTCCAGCAGGAAATGTAAAATGCACAGTGGCAGAGGCAGAAACAAGATATGCTGAACTCCGAGGTCATCAACAGGAGACGCGTATTGTTTATTCATGACGTGCATTATGGCGTGCATTCAATATGGAGGCGGTGGGGGTTGCAATGGAACTTTTCTTGGTGCCTAGTTTTCTGTGGATGGGCATTCGGCATCGGATGACGCGGACAGAGGGACGCCGACCGCCTGCCTGCCCGCATATGGCAGGGAGGTGGGAACGTGCCCACCTGCCAACCCAGGACAGATCGCCCCTCCCAGCCCTGCCAAACCTTAAAAGGAAGGTTATCGTGAGGAGCATCCCAAAATCGGTGGTATACGCGTTCCCATTCCAGATGACGTTGTACCAGATTCGACCGAATCCTCCGTACAGACGTATAAGTTGCGGTGCCGCCGCCCAATCCCCTCATCCCTCGCTCATCCCTCATCCCTCATCCCTCATCCCTCATCCCTTTCCCTTCTTCTCTCTCCCTCTACGTCCTATGCAAACATGTTATTTCTTGTCCCAGGTAATGTGGATGTTGGGGTGTTGATCGAAAGACAGAACATGCCCCTTATCTGAAGATATCTGCGGCACAGCAGTCTCGTGGTTGCAACCTGCCTGTCTCTGCTGGGCATGGGTACAGACGACCCGTCAGCACGGGAGCATGGGACCCCGGTGCGGCCCGTTGAAGTCTAAAAAGCGGGGAACGTATTCCTGAATAGTGTACCAAGGAACACTACCTATGTACTGCGTGTTCTTACACAACAAACCAGTGCAACAAGACTTGGACGAATGCGAGAAGATGATCTACATGACCACAGAACCCCAAGGAAATGTGAATTCAGCCATACGCACGCACCACCTAGAAACTCTGCAACATACAGGGCATCATGTTGGCCCACTTCGGCAGCTTACACACTTGTGGCGCCAATCTGGCAAAGGAAGTAGCTGAGGTAACAAGGCAGGTTGAGGTCAGCCTGTCAACAGTACAACCACAAAGTATTTATTTGAGGATGCTGTCCTCCTCATCTTGTTTCGCTGTCAACCCTTGTATGGCCGGCCACTCGCAGCGATGCGACCCTGATCGGCCCGGACTCTTGGGTAATCCAACGAGACGGTACAAAACACTGCCTTCATTCTCTCAAATCGCATTACTGAAACACCTTGGGCGGTATTTGGTTCCGTATGGACCATGTGGGTAATTGTGTTTCGTTCTGTGCTGCTAGCTGCACATGCGCCTCACAGGTGAGCCCATGCCGGAGGCATCATGCGACCGCGATTATTTTGTCGTGTAGTCTGTCTATCATTTATTTCTATCAGACGAACCAGACATGCTACAACTGCGGCATACAGCAAGAGCCAGCTGCCCAACAGACGCCCACCGCGAGTGGCTTGAAGCAGCTCGCAATACCCGCAGCATATGCGGCCTCTACAATACCTCAGATGCCCCGCGAGACTTGACTTCCAAATAGTATTGGTATTTATACAGATGGCCCATCTAGCTAGTAAACTAGAATCCGTGAGGATGCACGCGGCCTCCGACAGGGCCGTTGCGACCTAGCCCACGCGCCTGGTGCCGCCTCAGACGAAGCCCATAGACTCCCTCAGAGCCTTGCGCTCTGCGACGCGCCTCTTGAACCTGACCTCGGCCCTCCTCCTCTCGCCACCGTCGATCTTGCGGCCCCTCTTTTCCTCCCACATGCCCTCCGTCACGGTGACCAGGGCGGCGCGGCCCCCCGTCATGGGCAGGGCATACGGGCCGACGACGTTGTCGCCCTCGGCGTGGTATCCGTCGACCTTTACCCTCTCCTGTTCTGGGACCTCGTCGGGTTTCTTATCCACGGGTACGTTGACGACGTGTCGCGAGAAGTCCAGAGGCCCCCGCTCGACCTCGACCACCGCCAGCTTGGCCTTGCCGTCCTGCACGTGCTTGGCGTCGCCCCCGGGGCCGAAGAGGCCGGCCCGGAACTTGTCGCGCCAGTGGATCAGGTAGCGGCGGGTGCGCGGGGGCTCGATGCCCAGCTCGCGCAGCTGCGGCGACGTCAGGGAGAAGAGGGCCTCCCAGGTGGGGAACTTGGACGTGTGCGAGCTCAGGCCGCGGCCGATGAGCGTGAGGAAGGTCTTGACGTCCGGGACGAAGGGGGTCGGCGACGGTATTATGGGCACCTTGCTGGCCTGCTGGTGTGCGTGTCGGGTCTGGAGGGGTTGCTGGACGGTGGCTGTGGGCCGCGTCAGGAGGCGCAGGGCCGTCCGGAACTGCGACGTCTTCATGATCTGGAGGAGGCACTCGCGGTTAGGGTGGGAGGGGGACGAGGTGGGGTATCACTGGTGCATTGCGCAGGACGTACAGGCTGATAATCACCATGCCGGGACTGGAGACTGCAGCAGACAATGAGCCCTGAACTTGATAGAGCTCCCCGAGGTGGTCGAGACAGTGGGACAGGCTGCGGCAGCTCAAAAATTCCTGGTTGGCCCGTGCGTACTCCGGGCCCGGTCGCGGATCAGCATGTTCGCTTCCGGAGGGAGCGTTTAGTTGGCGGCGGATGTTATCGATAACTGCATGACTGCACGAATACACCAATGAACCCCTGCACCTCTGCACCCTGCACCCCTCGGCTTGCATGTTGGGGGCAGGTAGTGGTGCCTTCTATCATTGACCGGATTGGCGGCTTGATCTAGGCTGCGACAACCTTTACGACTCTCTGGGGCAAACTACCCACTCACTTTCTCCTCCTCCTTTCACTTTCCCCCTCCAACCGTAATCCATACCTGAGTTCTCAGGTTGGACTGGGAATCATTCCTGTGGCAACCGACACCCAGAGAACCTGCAGGTTGGTGATTCACTGACAAGGCAAGCCGTCATGGGTCGCAAGGCTGGCGTTGGAGCTCGACGCCCACAACCAAACACCAGCGTTCATGTGCAGGCCACAGGTAGCGTCTCACTGGCCTTTTTCTTTTCTTTTCTTTTTTTTTTTTATTTCGCTCCATAAAGGAATATCCACTTACCACCCGAAGTAGATCCCATTCCATCATCTCTCACGGACCTCATTCACACCCTGTCTGCCAGGGACAGTAATCGGGACGGCCGTCCGGCTAAACGCCGAAAAACCGATGCAGGCAGCACCGAGTCGGTCACCATCATTCGGGAGAGGCTAGTGATATCCCGGCCAACCCGACACGCACCTCTGAACTCGGCATCCTCCCGTATACCTGGTGTCCAGTCTCATCTTCGGTTTCGCTTGACTGCCTCGAATGCCAAGACCAAACCTGGACACTCCCACCTCTTCACCGTCTCGACGAAACTATCATCCAAGGCTGACAGTTTTACCATTGCTTTCCCGCTCACGACGAGAGATGTGTCGGATCGATTCGCAATGATTACTGCGGCACGGGACGTTCTCTGGTCAGATCCCGGGACCGAGGATGCCATCTGGCTGAATGCAGACGCTCAGCTTGACGAGGATGGTGGCACCACATTACTCACGTTTAGCTTTCAAGTCAACTGGAATGTCAGCGCCACGGTCTTTGCGACAGCGTTTTCCCCGTATCAACAGATGTTCAGAAGGGAGATCCTGGCTGAGGCCTTCCCTGACCTTTTCGCAGCCCCATTGAAGCGACAGGAGGGCTCTTGCTCACCTCAGATGTTCTATGAGGCAGCACACGTCCCAGACCCAGCCTCCACCCCACCAGAAGTCTTTTCCATCGAGGGGATGAATGCAAAACTCTATCCTTTTCAGCGTCGAGCCTTGCAATGGATGCTCCGACGAGAAGGCGTGCAGTGGTGTGGGCATCCAGACGGCAACGACAGTTTCGTCAAAGACATCGCCTTCCAGCCCTTCGACGCCCCAAGTGCATTCGCCAAGATGCGAGATGCTGATGGCCAGGCCTGCTATGTTAGTAGGCTTCTCGGAAAGATTACAAGAGACCCAGCGCCCTTCGACAGTCTGGAACAGAACTTCAGGGGAGGTATTCTCTCAGAGGAAATGGGACTCGGGAAGACTGTTGAGATCCTGGCACTGTGCCTCCTGCATCGCCAAGCTGCTGATCCTGCCGAGGCTTTCGACCACTACCTAGGTGAAAAAGTCAAGACGACCCCCACAACTCTGATTGTCTGCCCATCGTCCTTGAAGAAGCAATGGCTTTCAGAACTCTCCAAACATGCACCGACTCTGGATGTCATGGCCTATGATGGCCTGAATCAGGAGGTTCGCGACGATCAGAGCTTGGAGCAGGCGCTCGTTGAAGACCTAGCCAGCCGCGATGTGGTTGTAACCACATACAACGTATTAACTTCGGAGCTGGACTACGCGCTTGGTGAGCCAGACAGGGCGAGGCGGAACCCCAGGAAATACCACCGACCCCGGTCCCCACTGGCACAGCTATTGTGGTGGCGAGTCTGCCTTGACGAGGCTCAGATGATCGAGAGTGGTGTTTCAAAGGCCGCCACCCTGGCCCGACTCCTTCCCCGCGTCAATGCTTGGGGGGTCACCGGGACTCCTGTGAAAGACAGCGTCGAGGACCTTCGAGGCTTGCTCTTGTTTTTGCGCTACGAACCGTTCGCGTCGAATGTTCAGGCATGGAACGCACTGCTCAGTTCCCACCAAGACGGTTTCCGACGACTATTCAATCAGCTTGCATTGCGTCATTCAAAGCGGCTCGTGAGGCATGAGGTTAATATCCCTGCGCAGAAGCGATATGTCATCACGATGCCTTTCACCGCGGTCGAAGAACAGCACTACCAAAGCCTTTTCAGAGAAGTTATTGAAGTTTGTGGCCTTGATACCCAGGGTAACCCAATCCGCGACGGTTGGGACCCAGAGGACCCAGGCGTGCTGGAGGCGATGAGGACGGCCCTGGATCGACTACGACAGACAGCATTGCACCCAGAGGTTGGCCACAGGAACCGAAGAGCTTTGGGACATAGGAAGGGCCCAATGCGCACGGTTGCGGAAGTACTCGATGTCATGATCGAGCAGAGTGAGGTGTCGATGCGTGCCGAACAGCGATCCCTGCTGTCAGCTAAGTTGACCAGAGGCCAGCTGCTGGAGAACTCAGCCCGCGTGAATACTGCGCTCGAGATTTGGACAGGCGTCCTGGGGACGATTGAGAACATTGTCAAGGAGTGTCGGGAGAAACTTCAGTTTGAGATCGACGTTGCCAAATCTTCTAGTGGCGAACGTGCTGCGGCCGAAGGCGATGACAATGATGAGGACATCAACACAGGTCGCGTAGGAGAGGCCCGGAGACGTTATCGGTCAGCACTTGAAGTTCAGCACAAAGCTGTCTTCTTTTGCGCCAACGCCTACTACCAGATCAAGTCGAATGGGGACATGACTGAGCCAGGCTCGGACGATTTCCGCCGACTTGAGAAGATGGAGGTCGATAGCTACGAGACTGCCAAGAAGATACGCAGAGAGATCCTTGATGAGAGCCGCCGCAAGGCAGAAAAGTTGATGAAGAAGATCTCTGATGCAGCGTCAAAGCAGAGCTTCGCCGTTATCCCAGATTTACAGAGCCTTGACAAGCGTGGAATTGAGAGTCGGGCAGTTGTCGAGGACCTGGAAAACCTCGCTGCACGCCTGAACGAGCAAGCAGACCAGGTCGACGACTGGCGTGAGCACGTAATTCAGCTCCTGCTCAAGGCCCTCGTAGATGAAGACGACGGGGTTGAGATCACTGGAGACGAGTACGAGGACTCGATGAAATTGATGGAAGAGATCGTGGTCTATATTCGGGTCCTCAGGGCAGCAGTTGCTGATCGCGAGGAAGCCACCACGGGCCAGACCAACGAGCTGGTCGAGCACGAGGTCAGGGTTGCACTCCAGCAAGCCTCCGCTGGCGAGGGCCCGTTTCCAGAGAAGGCGATAGAATTGTTCGCGATACGCGACAGAATCAAACCAAGGCCAGAGGGAGGGGAAGCAGACCTGCGCTCCCTGAGAGCCGTCGTGGCAAAGTTGCGAACAGCTACCGTCAAGCTCCGGCACGACGTCGGGAACGGATCGAACCGTGCCAAGCTCGAACTGGAAATCGTCACGGAGCAGCTGAAGACCACACAGAGGCAGCTGTCAGAGCAGCAGAAGGTCGCGCAGGCCATGAACTCGGAGCTAGACCTCTTTACGTCGACCATGAACGCACGAGTAGGATTCTACCGTCAGCTGCAGAACGTCTCGGACTCAGTGGCCCCGTACGAAGGGCCTTCTGGGGACGGGCAGATGTACATGATGCTGCACCTGGAGCAGGCGCTCGCGGAGAAGCTAGAGGCCTCGAGCGCGAAGCACAGGTATCGTAAGTGTCGCTTGTTTTCGTTCTCATATCGTCTCCCATGGCTTCCGTACACCCCGGTGCCAGTCTCGGTGTGGATAAGCTCTGCCCTGCCAGCATCAGCCTTCCCACTGTTGGCTTGCAGGTGTTTCGGACACCATATTCTTCAATTCCCCTCGTCATACACTTTGATGTAGTCCATCGCCGGTGTTTTGATCGAAACTCAAACCCGGTTCGACCAATCTGTGGTCCAGTGCCACGCTTCCCATTCATGACCAACCATTCCACGTGCTAATGTGTTGCAGTCCTTCATCTCAAAGAAATGGATTCCAAGGAAGGAGACCAGCGATTTTGCATTATATGCCGAGAAAACTTTACTCTTGGTGTTCTAACTGTTTGTGGCCACCAGTTCTGCAAGGACTGTATCACGCTCTGGTTCAAGGCACACCACAACTGTCCAGTCTGCAAGAAACGCCTAAAGAGCTCCAGCCTCCATGACATCACGCTCAAGCCACAAGAGCTCAAAGTCCATTCAGACTCAACAACAACGCCACCCAAGAAGGCTGCGGGAAATCGAGATCAGAGCGGTGACACGTCAGCCAAGAAGTCGGTTATCTATAGAGAGTTCAGCGCTGAGAAGCTAGCTGAAATCAAGGACATTGACCTCGATGGACCGGCGTTCACCACAAAAGTGGATAATCTCGTACGGCATATCCTATGGCTGCGGGAGTCAGACCCAGGAGCCAAATCAATCATCTTCTCGCAGTACCACGACTTCCTCAATGTGCTCAGGTTGGCCTTCCAACGGTACCGCATCGGCTTCACCTCATTTGACAAGATGAACGGCGCCACCCTTTTTAAAGAGGATGACTCGATTGAGTGCTTCCTGCTGCACGCCCGCGCACACTCCAGTGGCCTCAACCTCGTCAATGCGAGCCACGTCTTCCTCTGCGAGCCTCTCATCAACACCGCGCTGGAGCTACAGGCCATCGCGCGGGTGCACCGTATCGGGCAGGACCAAGAGACGACTGTCTGGTTGTACATCGTCGACGGCACGGTCGAGGAATCCATCTACAACCTGTCAGTCCGGAGGCGTATGGCTCACATTGGTGACAAGACGCGATCCCGTGCCAAAGGCAAGTCCACAGATGCCACGCCCGAACCGGGCGATGAGGCGATCGAGGCAGCCAACTCAATTGAGCTGGAGCACGCCAAGCTGTCGAAGTTGATGGGGAAGGGGAAGGCTGCTGGTGAGGCGGTAGACAAGGGAGACCTCTGGGAATGCCTGTTTGGGCACCTCGCGAGTGCAAGTCAGGCGGTGAATGGCACCGGCGGTACCAAGGAACCCGGCCCTGCCATACGTGGTTTTCTCGCTGCCGAGGCTGCGGACCAGCGAAGGGGCGAGGGCAGTGGCGGCCCTCTACGCCCTGTCAATGGGGTTTGATAAAGTATATGGTGACTCACGCATGAATGGTGTCGGCTGGGATTTGTTTTCTCTGTGGTGGGAAATAGACGCGTAGAGTTGAGTTAGAACCTGTTTGTCTCGTGGGGCTTACAGCTTAATAGAGGGCCGTGCCGACCGAGATCTGTGGCCACGGACAAGTCGCGAGAAGAAAACGGTTCTTACCCAGCAATCCATCCTTCGTGGATAGCAGAGATCAACTCTGAGAGTCTGTTTCAAACGGTGCGCAAAACAAGGTGCCCTCATCGTTGATTGAGACACAAAACATAGGAGAAAGTGCGGCAGCAGAGGTTCAAATCTTGAGCTGTTTCGCAGAGTTTTTAGAGCACTGGGATGAAGTCTTTTCCTCTTGAACTAATTCATAAAAGAAGAAGAAGGCAACCTGAGGGTTGAGACGTTTATAAGATGCCAAGGTGGGAGAATTGAGGCCATTGGATCGCTGAGCAGCGCCAGTGTAGCAGAATCATTTTAGGAATTGAGCTGTGGATCTCAAATACTTGGGTATGGGTGGGAAGAATATGAATCTCGTGGAAGAGCTCATGTCTCGATGGAGGCGTTCTTTCTCACATGCGCCGCAAACCTCCAGAGCATCAGCGTGGGAGTTAGTTACCACGGACATTGACATGGAAAGCATCGATAATGTGACCCAGATGCAGATTTATCATCTCATTGTGCATCATTGCAATAATGCTGATTTCTGTATCCACCGACCGGCAGACACCACATCATCCACCGCCCCTGCTCAGGCTTCTCCAGCCACCTCCAGAGCTTGGTGAGACCCGTGTCACGCTCCAGCTCGGAGTGGGAGAAGGGCTTGTCATACCACCCAACAGTCCCGAGCGAGTTACAACCTCGCCCAGCAACACACTGTTCCCATGGAGCTTCCTGGACCTCCCCGGACATGCGAGAGCTGACCTCGGGTCTCTTGGTGACCCAGGATGACAGCCTTTTGCAACGGCACCAAATCACATACTTAGGTACCGTTGACATGCTGCTTCTCAGCCGGACAAACCGCGCCAGTCTTGCAGTATACAATTTGTGAGTCAATTACCAAATCATTTTACAACGGTCTATTAGTTGATCGTTATTCAACTTTTCGAATTTTCAGCAGCATGAAGTCTTCATAACAAAATGTCTCTTGTTCCTTCCCATTTCTCCGTACCAACGATTGGTTAGAACTTGGCTATCAGAGGGCTGTTAGTTTTGATAAATGAAGATTGTCATTCATTGGAATACTGGCATTTGTCAGCTTAAATAGAAAACACAGACTGGCATATCTATATTTGGTCAGTCTGGTTTCGCGTCAGCTTTAATCAAGGAATGTTATTGCTCTTGGTACAGTTGAATTGATGAGCAACCTGATTAATCTCATGCATTCGGTGTACAAATCGGGCCAACTCTCGCAGGGTCCGGGAGAAATAAGTACTCAACCTTTGAAACTGTTCATTATGGCTCTCAATAGCTATCGTTCCAATATATTCACGGTTCCTTGTACCAGACAGGTATGCTTCTGCCTCGGGAAACTGACGTCAATTCCTCCGTATAAGATTGCAGATACGTCGGTGATACCTTGCTACTTAGGAGGTATTGTTATCGGCATTGTATTTATTACCTAATGCCCAGGGTTTTGAACGTTTACAACTGTATTAAGGGACCGCCGCAATTTTTTTTTTCTCTCAAAGAAAAAAAAAATTGGGGGGGGGGGGTTGGTGTGACGGCGGTGGTACTGTGACCGGATCGAGAACGAAACCAGCTTGGAAGGTAATTCTCAAGTATCTATTTAGTGATCTCAATAAACTTCTTGCCGCTTATTATGAGCACCATGGGCTACCATTTGTAAAATGCTAATTAGGCCACGATGAGGACTAGAAAACTCGAGCTGTCCTCGGTTCGCAGAGCAATATTAGCAGGCGGGGAGTTTCGTTAAACTACTACTGCTAGTACCAAGGTTCCAGCGAGGAGGGAGTCCGGCTCGCTTCAACCTGGGTGGTTGCTGCTGATATATGAGACTATCTTCCTATGCCGGGTAGCCCTCTCGTGGACGGGAACCATCAATGCGCACCACACAGCAAGATGATGGTCATCATCCTCTCCCAACACAAACACCATCCTCACCTAGGCACACGGCAACACGCCTAGGCTGGCACAAGCTACACAACAAGCCTCGTGGGTATCCGCAGCAAGATAATTAATTACACCCCGGCCCCAATATGGCTTGCAGTGGGCGGACGGCCGGTGTCGCAGCGAGCACATCAGACGAGTCGATCGACACTTGGTCCTCTGCGACATACGCAGACTCCACCGCAATATTCTCACCAACAAGGACGTACATGAATTACCCAGGGGAGGGGGCTTGGGTACACCGAACAACCAGGGAACTACACAGATCGGTTTGTCGGAGTTGACCACCGTCGGATATACCTAGCATGGACGGGTGGGACATCCCCTATCGAGACTGTTGTCAGGGAAGACAGCCCCGGGGGAGATAGAAACAGCAACCACGAGGCGACAGGACCGCAGGAGAGCGCCAATAAGAGATAATGCCATGGGAGCCTGACGGAGAAGGAAAAGTGAGACCATGCGGAAGCCGAGCTCTGACAAGGATCTCTCCCCTCAGACCACCATGAGCGAGCGCGGCCCTCGACGCACCAAGATGAGATACTTGATAGGCAGGCGACGGGCGTCCGAGTCTTTGTGATTCTTGATTTCATGAGGCGTCAGGACGGGGGCTAGAAAACACGGGCGTTTGCCCATTGATCCCGGGGCGCCATCCTAATTTCATCTTCATTCTGGAGGACCGGCATGTATCGCCAGGCCCTCGATTAAAAAGTATCCCCGACGACCGACCGACCACCACCACTCCTCCGACAGGCTCCGACGGGGCTTCGAGACGACTTCGTTCCATCTTCTCCCTTGAGATCGTGTTGACGAGACCTCGTGGCGCCCAGCTATCAAATCGTACGGGAAGAACCAATCACGTTTGCAGCACCCGGCGATCCCGAAAGTTTTGTTTGTTTTGTTTGGACAAGATTTCATCTTTTTCTCCCAGCATGCTCATTTGTTTGAGGTGACAAGTCCCTATTGAGGACCCAGAAGTTCGACGGGCAAGTCAGCTATAAAGTTCCCTGCTGCCCGTCGCGAATGAAGATGTGATGTCCCCTGACCATTGACCACCACGCGCCGATCTAAGACCAAACGGAAAAGGAACACAAAAGAGGTTGTTTGACGGAAGCAGTTTAGTATCCGTAAGCCTCGAGGGCCTTGACCGTCTTCTCGTCGACCTTGGCGTTCTTCTTGCCCTCGGCGAGTTGTCGGCGTGCGGCCTTCTTGCGCTCGTAGTAGGCGGCACCCTTGGCCTTCCTGCGCTCCTCCAGTCTAGGTGATTGTCAGCAAAAGCCGCCCCTGGCGATTTCCGATGGTGTCTCAACCTCGCGCCCTGGGCACCATAGCCCAGGGCTGCGAGAATCGAGATCCCGAGAAAGACATACCTCTCAACAACATCCTGGTACTTCCAGCCAACCTCGTGGCTCAGTCGGCCGACAGTGCAGTACTTGCGGCCGGGCTGCAGCCGCAGGACGCGGAGAGCCTGGGGAACCACCATCTTCTTCACCTTGTCGTAGGGAGGGGGGACACCCTCGAAGACCTTGAGGCGCTCAAGGGCGGCGGCACCACGGGCGGTCTTGTGGGGGATCATGCCACGGACGGCCTTGTAGAAGATACGCGAAGGGGCACGGAAGTGGAAGGGACCTGCAAGCTCGGATCAGACACGTTGTTCGATGGCGAGAGAGCGTCGTCGCGTCTCATCGGAGGAAGGGCTGCTCACCACCGCGGGTGGGGTTGTATCGGGTCATCTTGCGCAGGTAGGCGTGGTACTTGACTGCATCCAGATCGTCAGCATTCACTCATGTTCCTCGCTCGCGTCCTCTTGCACCGTGTCCGTGCCGGGTGGATCTCGATCCTGGGGATGGGCTTGGGCCTCGGTTTCGGGTGGTGCTACGTACGCTTAGCACGGAAGAACTCTCCGGAGATGTTCAGGGCCTCGGTGCGGACGACGACGATCTTCTGGCCGCTGAGCAGCTGCTTAGCGACAATGCTGGCCAGACGGCCCAGAAGGTGGCCCTTGCCATCGATGACGACCTATGAGACGCAACAACAGTCAGTATCGGGGGCTGTCGGATGGGTTTTGCGCGCTTGTGTGTCTGTGTCTGTGTGTGTCGTAAGGCAGTCCCCGCCGCCCAGTTTTCGGTCGTTTCGTCGCATGGTGATGGTGTGTTCCTCGTTATTTCCGATGCTTTCCTCCTGCCCGAGCCCGTCTCGATTTTCTTGCAGGAGCCACCCTCCCTGTAATGTACTGCACTGCAGCCCCTTCCATCACGACCATCGTCGTTCTCTCTCCGAGTCCCAGGCGGCAGCAGTTGGGCGACGTTGTGACGGGGCGGGGCGTGGCCTCGATCGGACACACATGAAAAAGCTTGGGGGGAGGGGGGATGAGGGATAGTACTCACGACCTGCTCGAAGGAGGACATTTTGGATGTGTGTCGACGTCGTCACGAAGGGAACTGTGGAAGGGGAGACGAGGGAATCAACGTTTGCTCAGGGAAGATCTGAGCTGGCAGTTGGGTCGCCCTGTGAAGTTAGTATTCGTGGGTGGATGGGTCAACACACACAGGCAGGCTTTCGGACCGCACTCTCTGGCTGTAGGTGTTGGGGGCAGGGCAGAAAATTGGGAAATGGACCACAACCAACTTTTCGCCCGGTCGGTTCCAGGCTGGTTGGGGGGTTCTATTGGCCAGATCCCCGAGCATCGATTAGTCAGGATTGCGAGGCTAGGGCAGGCGACACACGTGATTTCGAAACTGGCAGCAGCGCCGGACTGGGGGCAGGGGGGGCGGGGATGGACCGGCTTTTCTCGATTAGATACTATGTAGCCACAACTACCTACATACAATACAATGCATACATGCATACATACGACAGCAGTTCACTGTGATTTGGTGTTGTCTTCAGTCATGGCCGCATTTGTCTTTTTTCCCGTGTGAAATGAAATTTGAACCTAAAGTCTTAAATCTGGATACCATTTGCATGCATGCCCCTCATGTGTCCAGATACCTGGGTAGGGAGACACGCTTGGAACGAGATCCAGCATATCTCCTCACAGTCTGACAATTCATGCGTATCTACCAAAGTCCGCATCAGATTACCCCTAGGTCCAGCGCGCTGGCTGCACTGGCAAAAGATCATTTAGCATGTCGCCTCGAACCGAACCTTTCTTCCTGCTCACCGCCCAAGAAAAAGTAATGCTATGCTATCTTGAAGCCTCCCGGATCGCATCCATCCGCCGGTAAAACGTCTCAATCTTAGAACGTCGAGATGCAAGGAAACGCAGAGGGGGCTACTAACTAACGCTCTCCCATGATACCGAGGGCGGCCCGCATGTGCTGGTCTGCTGATGTGCAAGCCCCAGCAAAGACCCCAAGGATCTGTCGTTCTGGCTGTGATGAGATCGAATTTTGGTGTTTGCACGTGCCGCAGTAGACAGTCATCGTACAAATCTACTAGAACAAGAATCGTGTGAAATCCCCCAAAGTCTACTCATGCCCACTCACCTCACCAACATGCAGGGTGCAGTTGAGATGATCAGATTAGCAAGCCAGACACTGTGCCCAACGCGAGGCGCGGTGAAGTAGCTGCGGGGCTCGCTCCTCTTCGGCCTTTGATCCGGCCTTCATCACAGCAATGCTCAGGATCCCTTGGCGTCGTCAAGCCCCTTGAGAACATCCTGGACCATCCGCACGAGCTCCTTCCTCTTGGACCGCGCATCCTCGTCGCCGTTCGTCTCGACCTCGTCCAGCTTCAGCAGCACCTGCTGCATGACTGTCTCCGACAGCTTGCGGTGCTCGTCCTCGCGCTTCTTGCCGTCCGACGGCGGGCTCGCGGTGTACTGCATGCAGAGCGGCAGCAGCTGGGTGGTGAAGTGCGACTTGATGGTGTTGAGCTTGTCGATCGGCCCTCCCGGCGCCGCCGCGGCGCTGCCGCCCGACCCGCCCGACGCTGGCGACTGCGGCCTGCTCGACCCGGCGCCGTCGTTCCTAGGGACCTCGAGGCCGCTGTCGCGGGGGCTGGTGCTGGTCCTCTCCTTCTTCTTGCTCCTCCTCTTCTTGCCGCTCTTGGACTTCTTGGACCGGCCGCCCTCCGCATCCTTGGGCCCCACCACGATGACTTCCTCGCTGCCCTCTGTGCTTGAGTCGTCATCGCCGTCCGGCATGACCACGCGGATCTCGCTGTTGTTCTTGACCCCGAACTCACATACTGGCTCGTCGTCGATCTTCAGCTGGCGTCCCTTGTACAGCAGCTTTATCTTGCGGGCCTTGCGATCTGACAGCTTCATGACCATCTGCGCCCGCTCGCGGACGTCGCCGACCAGCAGCTTCCCATCGCCGATACTATATGCGGGGAAATGCTCCTGGTAGGTGACGCCCTTGCTCTTGATGAGGAGGATGTCGTCCTCGTCTATAACCAGGGAGGGCCCTCCGGTCGACCGTGCGTAGTGCCGGCTCCTGTCTACCGGGTCTCTCTTGTAATCTCTCCCCTCCACGCCGTGATTCTCCAGATCCTCGGACGTGATGTAGCTGTAGTCGTCATCCGTGACCGCGGGCACACCGTCTCTCCCCAGGCTTGAGTTGAAGGGAGAAAGGCCACCGTGCTCACGGCTAGACGACCAGCCATAACGAGACATCTTCGTCCTACCTGCGTCCTTGGCCTGGGCCGATCTTGGAGAGGTGGACTTGGCGTAGACGGTGGGTATCGCGCCGAGCAAGAGGGCGGCGGCGGCGGCGCTGCTGTAGAAGACGGTCGGGTTGACGCCCGTGGTGGACTCGATGTACTGCGAGGCGCTGTCGATGGTGGTCTGGACCGAGGGCGGCAGTTGGTTGACCAGGCTGGCTGTGAGGTTTGCAATGTGCCCGGCGAATTGGGCGGCACCGGAGGATGCCAGGGTGTAGGGTCCGGAAGCCACCTTGGGCAACTGTTACGATGGTCCTTAAAAGGACACTGGCCGGACGTCGGGAGATGGGGTGGTGGTGGTGGTGGTGGTGGTGGAAGGGGTTGGGCGCAAAAAGAATGCGCTCGAAAGTTTTCAAAAGGGGAAAGGGATCGTTGAGATGCAGCGATTGGGGATGTGTTAGTTGACGGTGGCGGCGAATGGCAGAGAGTGTTAGGCTGCGTGCTTGATTTCACTCTCCAAACCCCGAGTCGAACGAAGTTGATGCGCCCAAGTGGGGTCGATGCGATAATGCAGCAAGGCCAGCGGGTTCATTTGGGCCCCAGAAGACTAGACACGTCGAGGGTCGGATCCGAGATCGTGCTGGGTCGTCAGGTCGTACGTAAGAGACAGCCAATGCTGGAAGAAACTGCGCAATGCCTTGAGATCTGGCCCACGACAAAGGGTCACAAGGACAATGTCTGCCGGGACGGTCTGGGATGCTAGATTCGGTAATAATCGAACAGTCGGAAGAGGCAGTCGGTGCTCGAAGCTGGCGGTCGAAGAAAGGATTGGGATATCGGGTGAGGCTGCGGCTTCTTGGCTCCAACGTGTCGACAGCGACTGCAGCACACCCACTTGTGGAGAAGAGCTACTGAGGGAGGGAAGGGTGAATATTTAGTCAGGGTTAGGACCCTTTTCGGGAAGATGGTGGGGGGAGGCGGGGGCGGGGCGGGCACCGGCAGGTCTAGTGGTGTATATTATAAAGCACTGCGACTTGAGATGAACATGTGGGAGGACCTGGGCAAACAGCGTTTCTGACACGAGGCCAAAAGCACAGCGTCATTACGGTTACGCCTGGAATGTCCTCATGACTGAATGTCGCCATCGAGGCAATGAAAAACATGGACATGTCATGTCTCGCTTCACCTTGAGACGACTGGCAACAAATACACGGCGCTCGAGTCCAGCCGTGCGCCTGCATGAACACCAACCTGGAGACAAGACATATCCTGAGCAGCAAGCACGAGCAGCCCATTTCGGAAAGTCCAACTCACTGGTTGGCCTCGTCTAGCTAGCCATCTGCAGCAAAGATCATGGTAGATCGGCAGGCCGGGTGTGGTGCCGGGTTTGCCACTTGTACACAGGGACGAAGAGCTTTGCGACAATCTTTTGGGGTTCCTGTTAGCATGTATTCCGTCAGTATGGTACTAGGTAGTCGGGAAGCTCGCTGATTATTCACCACGCTGGGAATAGCAAGAGTTTTCTGACGTCCACTGCCTTTGACATCTCAACCACGAGTGTCTTAGAGTCCGTGCCGGTGCCGGAACGGTGGCCATTACGTCATATTCCGAGTTGGCGTTTTGGAGGTAAAATCTGATTGGGGATCCGTGCTGAGGTCTAAGAAGCTTGGGGACTCACAGAAAGAAAAGTGAACTGAGGAGCCTTCGCTCTCTACATACCGCTGAGAGACATTGTGCATCTACATAGTACATTATCTGAGATGTCACGGTGGGGCCCAGCACGAAAATGGAGCCCTGGCCTGGCCTTGACCGGGCCGAGGAATTCTGAACTTGAAAGGGCTGACTGACAGCTCCGGCAATGGGCGTACCCGTACTGAGCGTTGACAAATCCACAGGCGGTGATCCCATTGCGACCATATCTTGCCTCACCTCTGCTGTGTCATAGCTGCCCTCCCTACATCATTACACTATAAAAGCCCCCCGGCATATACTGCACTTACGTACCACACCCCTCCTTGCCCGAAAAAACTGCCGCGAACTGCACCCGCCCACTCCCTACGGAAAACAAAAGCCAATCCTCCTTTCCCCAAGTAAATGTCCATTCTGCGCAGGTTCTTCTCCGGATTCTCATCGCCCCTGGTCAGCATGGATGCCGCAAAGGCCAAGGCCCAGTCGCTCATCGACGAGAACGCCGTCATGGTCTTCTCCAAGAGCTATTGCCCCTACTGCCGCGCCTCCAAGAAGACGTTGCAGAACGCCGGCGCCCAGTTCAAGGTGTACGAGCTGAACGAGGAGAGTCAGTGCAACCCACACCATCCCATTCCCTCGCACCCTCTCCTTCCTTGTCCCTCTTTTCCTGGGTGGTTTGTGATGGATGGGTTATACCCGAGGATCTCGGAGGAGGCCGGGCAGGTTTTGGCTGACTCGTTACTTTTCCTGTGCAACGCAACAGGCGACGGCAGCGACATCCAGGACGCCCTCGAGGAGCTCTCGGGCCAGCGCACCGTCCCCAACATCTTCTTCGGCAAGAAGCACATCGGCGGCAACTCGGACCTGGAGGCGCTCGGCTCCAGCCTAAAGGGCAAGCTGCAGGAGGTCGGCGCTTTGGCGTAAGGGCTACCACCGCCATGTTTTACTCTGCGGTGCGTCATTATCACACCAAAGACGAAGGAGGCGCGGAATGTCATGCTTTTCCCCATTTAGCGCTGCTGGGACAACCTATGATCGACATCCCCTCTTGTGGTGGGCAGGAGGGCGAACCTATGATGATGGTTACATGATGGTTATGGTGGTGGGAATGGCTCTTTTTTGGGCGAATACATTCAATGATGCTCACACTGTTGGGACATGTTCACGAAGACAGTTACTTCACTTCCTCGCGTGGGAGGTTCCGGAACGTGCAATGTGACTGATTGTCAAACCTTCGGACTGTATTGATGGCGACGAGGCGTGGGATGGATGTACACCGTGAACCATGTGCATGTTGCATGTGATATGGGATTGTGCTACATCGTGACCAAAGGGGCTGGTGGCTCACAACACTTGCGTGGCCACGGTACCGACAGGCCGCTCCACAAACTCCATGATGCCGTTGATGATGCTCGTCTTGGCCTCCTCGCTCGCGACCTTCTTCCCGCCGAGGTAGTTCATCCACAGCGCGCGCGATATCCTCTCGTCCTTGACGGTGCCGATCAGCTCCCTGCCGCCGGGCCTGCCGTCGTCGTACACGAGCGTGAGCTTGCCGGCCGGGTCGCGCAGCAGCAGCAGCTCCTTCTGCTTGGGGACCTTGCCGCGGTTGAAGATGCGCTTGAACTCCCTCATGGCCTCGCCAAACTCCTCGTCCTTGGTGTTGCCCTCGCGCGCCTGAATCGCCCGCACGAACCCGTCGCGCAGGTGGTGGAAGTCGGTGTCGCGCACGGGCACCACGCGCACCATGCTCCGCGCGGGGATGCCGGACCGCAAGAGCTCGTCCCAGACCCGCTCGCCCTCGCCCGGGTCGGCCAGCTGCCTGCGCAGGTCGTCCTTCTCCGAGGCCACGAGCGTCGAGGCAATGGGGCTGATGCGCCGTACTAGGTGCCGCTGCAGGTCTGCGATGTCCTGCGTCGCGACGTAGAAGCCCAGCACGTAGACATTTATGCCCAGGAACGACACGGACCGCGTGCCCAGCCCCACCAGCGTGTACTCGGTGCCCGCGCCAGCGGACGGCGGCACGACCAGCGTCGGCGCCGTGGACCCCGCGTTTGAACCCCCCTCCGGCGGCGCGCCCGACCGCCCGTAGTCTGTGAGCTCCACCGTCCTGGGGAACTCGGGGACGTAGCTGTTGCCCGTGGGGACGACCTCGCGGCCGTTCTCGTCGTGCTTGATGACCTTGCGCGTGGGGTCGTGGATGGCGTCGCCGGCGGGAAGCGGCGAGTCGAGCCGTGTCGCCCCGCCGCCGCCGCCGTCCTCGCGCAGCTTCTGGCTGATCTTCCAGCACACGTATATGATGGATATGACGCCGGCGACGGCGCCGGCGGCCAGGGCCTGCTGCCTCGTGCGGTGGTACTCGGTGTACTCGGCGGCGAGGCGGTCGACGTTGAGGGAGTCGAGGCTGGCGCGGCGCGAGGGCTTGCCGCGGGGCCCGGACACGAGGCCGCGGCGGGTCGTGTGCGAGCACCGTGGGCAGGTGGTGGCGTCGCCAGCACTGCCGGGCCTGAGCAGGGGGCGGCGCGCCAGGCCACGGGCGAGAGACTGGCGGAGCATGCCGGACATGTGGGTTGGGGACACGGGGGATGGCACGGTGCCTGTCGCGGGATGGGCTTGACTGAGGTTTGCCTGGAACCGAAGGTGTCGACGGTGTCGGGATGTGGGACAGAAGGGGTCGTCGAGGATGTCTGAAAACCTAGTTGATATGCCCCCAAAAGTGAGGGAAGCTCGTTGCCCCGGGCTGGTGTGCGGAAGCTCTCATCTGCATGGATTGGTTTGGGCAGCTCGGGACGGCGAGATGCCCCTCCCATTATCGCATATGCAATTCACGCTGGCCACTGCTGCAAGATCTACATAATTGCGTCATTGGTCTGTGTACAATTAGCAGTGCAAGAGAGGCCCAAGCACAACAAAACGGACCAGGCAAGTTCGAGAAATCTACACGTACACACACCATTCGATGCAAGGAGTAGAAGTTTATCTGATCTGGTCTAAATCCCACGTCGGTTCCACCTGCTTGGTCGAGCGGCATCCAAGTGCAGTGCAGTGTAGTCCGAGAAGATCCCTCGGATGACAATCCAGCACTGAGTGGCCCCGCGGCCATGCTCTCGGCCACCCACCTCGACCATAATAGCGGCATTCCTGCTGGCTTTGTTCTATTGTCGCCGTGGCTGCATCCAGCCGGCCGGGTCTCACGCAGAACCAGCCAGGCCAGCCAGGCCAGTCCTGGGAGCCAATCTGCTCATCAAGTGTGGTAAGAAGTGGCTTCCATCGTCGGTCCAAACTTGCTGTTACCATTAGTGCATGCATACGTCCATTTCAGAAGGTAGCCCTTGCTCAATGCAGGCCAGCACTGTCAGACATGGCCTTGGCTTTCGCAAAGGACGGAAAAGTGCATTGAAGCAGATTGGCCCTTCATAAAAAGGGCTGACGCTCAAAAATGCGTATCGTGGCGGCAGTGCCTTTTTATTACCCCTTTTCCTCGACTGTCGGGTTCCCAAGACGGTTCAGGGGCGCTGTGCCCGGGGAAGAGACGAGGAAATGGAGCTGCAAAAGTGTTGTGTCATGTTCATGCCGCCGCTCTCGTTTTTGTTTTGGCTTTTGGCTGTGGCCCCCCTGATCCGGTCTGCTGCATCAAGGGGAGAGAAGAGGGGGCATTGTGAGACGACGGCGCTGGGGCGCTGGGGCGCTGGGGCGCTGGGGCGCTGGCAGGCGTGGCCGGCTGCTTTGGTTTTGGGTTCCTGTTTCTTCGATACCTGTATATGAGTGTAGAAAAGACCCTGGCTTCCTGAGGGTGGAGTTGTTGCTTAAGCAACCGGCATAGAGACGAGACACACAAGACAGAGAGCAGAGTAGCATTGATGGGTTGGTCGTGCAGTAAGTATCCGTAATAGGCTGGGAAAGAAGCGTCTCCAAGCCAAGCTTGGTTGCTTGGTTGGTGCTGCTATTAATGGGCAGGCGCCTATAGCCCAAAGCACGCGAGCACACTCACAAGATCAAGGGCTGGCAGGGTTGGCCCACGTCGGCGAGAACTTGTCAGTCACGGATCGACCCGCCCTGGTCTCCTTGGTTTCTCCAGCTTCGGACAGACAGACAGACTGGCTGATTGGCATACGGTATAATGTACATAATCTACCTCCAAGTGTCTGCTCAAGGACATGCCTACCTACCTACCTTGGTAGGTAGTACTCCGTGCCCGCATCTACTACTTGCACACATCTAGGTATATAAAGTGTAAGTGCAGGGCGGCAGCAGCACTACAGGCCCCTTAATTATCCGGATATCAGGGAAGGAAAACAATGTACTTACTTCTGTCTTGAACCTGCTCCTGCCTTTGCATCCCAGCTGCCCAGCCGATCGTCATCCCCGTCAGACCCGCATTCCCTCTCAGACATCACCAAATACGGAGTACTATGTAGGCCACCCAACCAGCCAACCTGGGCCTTGCACTCAACTCGGAACCGAAGCTTGCCTTTGTAGTGTATGTAGCCTTCCCATCCATCGCAGTTGCTTCGACTTCCACTTGACTCGGCCGACAATACGGCAGTGCGGATACAGTATCTACAGCCTTGCCGCGCCAGCTCTGAGATACAGCCCAGCCTGGCACCAGCACATGACACTTCTTTGTCCAGCAATCCTCGGGGCTGTTTCCACGTGAAAACACCCACACACGACAATCAAAGGTCCGTCAGCGACAGCGCCAGCACCAGCGCCGGACCCAGCATCTCGAAATCCGTACCTAAGCCTCTCTCTCTTGCCCGTCTCCCTTCCCTACATCGCCCATGCAAGTCTCTGCATCCATACCTGGGTGGGCAGTCCAGGCCCGTCCGTCCATCCAACCCCCTCCTTGGGAACGGTCAGACAGCAGCCAGCCAGCCTAACCTGTGCCCAACTTCGAGCCCAGCAAGATCCATCCATTCTCACCTCCATCTCCGCCTTATCTAACCATCCATCCAACCGTCCACCCACCCTGCCACACCCCCGTCATCCCAATTCCGCCCTGCCCCCGCCCTCGACCCTCAACCACACCGCACTGTCACCCTCGCTGTCACTGTCACTGTCGTCCTGACCCACCAAAGCCCAGCCCAAACCGGCCTCTCAACCCCCAGGGGCCCATCCAAACCTATTTGACAATTACCTCTTTCCCGCCGAGCACCCGAGGATATCATCCTGTGGGCACGCCAACTTACACTCTCAACAATAGCGCAGACCATCCGTCGTCGAACCTCGTCGCACCCGCACCCGCCCTCCCGCCTAGCCTCACTCAAACACAGCAATCAGGTCTCCGCGCCGCCGCCGACTCCCACTGATTCTCTGACCCATCTCCGACCTGATCGTCCTCGAGGACAACCGCGAAGACCCCTCGAGTCCTTACCATCTCCCGCGGATGGTCTGACCCCATCTCGACGCACACGCTCGCCCTCCACGCCCTGTCGGGTCAATAAGCGCCTTCGCTCGACGCCATGGCGCAGGCCGGCCTTGCTGAAGCAGGTGGGAATGGCATCCCGGTGCCCGCCTCCCTTGAGGCCGACGAGAACCAGGACTCACGCTCCACCTCGTCCGCGAGCTCCCCCCAACCCGCAGAGTACGAGGAATCAGACTTCTATCACAACGGCAACGACTCCGAGTCTTCCCTTGGCGTCCCCAACCTGCAGGACATGCAGGTCTCTGACGAATACGACTGCCTCACCCCCGTCCAGCGCCTGCCCAACGAGATCCTCATCCAGATATTTGCAAAGTTGTCTGCTGCCACAGACCTGCGCCATGTCATGCTCACATGCAAACGCTGGTCCAGGAACGCCGTCGACTTGCTCTGGCACCGCCCGGCCTGCACCTCGTGGCACAAGCACGGCCTGATCTGCAGCACCCTCAGCCTCCAGCAGCCATACTACGCCTATGCCGATTTTATCAAACGCCTCAACCTGGCCTCGCTCGCCGACGGGGTTAATGACGGCAGCGTCATGGCCCTGGCCGTCTGCAACCGTGTCGAGAGGCTCACGCTCACAAACTGCAAGGGCCTGACCGATGGCGGCCTCATCCCGCTCGTCACAAACAGCTCCCACCTCATGGCCCTTGACATCTCGGGCGACGAGGAGATCACGGAGGAGTCTATCAAGGTCATTGCTGAGCACTGCAAGCGCCTGCAGGGCCTCAACATCTCCAACTGCACCAAGATCTCCAACGAGTCCCTGGTCCTCCTCGCACAGAACTGCAGGTATCTGAAGCGGGTATGTACAAGTCGCACAGCTGATCCCCCCGGGTATAGTGCTAACAGTGCTCGCTACAGCTCAAATTGAACGACTGCAGCCAGATCTCTGACGAGGCAGTCCTTGCCTTCGCCGAGCACTGCCCCAACATCCTCGAGATCGACCTGCACCAGTGCAGGCTGGTCGGCAATGCCCCCGTCACCAATCTGCTTGCAAAGGGGAATTCACTTAGGGAGCTCCGGCTGGCAATGTGCGAGCTGGTCGACGACAGTGCTTTCCTCTCCCTTCCCCCGGGGATGGTGTTTGACCACCTCCGCATCCTGGACCTCACCTCCTGCGCCCGGGTCACCGACCAGGCTGTCGAGAAGATAGTCACCGCAGCTCCTCGTCTTCGGAACCTCGTTCTCGCAAAGTGTCGCAACATTACCGACCAGGCCGTCTTCTCCATCTCGAAGCTCGGCAAGAACCTGCATTACGTCCACCTCGGTCACTGCGTGAACCTGACTGACGAGGCTGTCAAGCGCCTGGTTCATTTTTGCAACCGCATACGTTACATTGACCTGGGGTGCTGCCTGAATCTGACCGACGAGTCCGTCACCAGGCTGGCTGTTCTCCCGAAGCTCAAAAGGATCGGCCTCGTGAAATGCAGCAGCATCACGGACGTGTCGGTCTATGCGCTTGCTAAGGCCAACCAGAGACTCCGTCACCGCAGGGACGCAGATGGAAGGAACATAGGAGAACCCTATTCCAGCGGCAGCAGTCTGGAGCGGGTCCACCTCAGCTACTGCACGCAGCTCACGCTCAAGGTAAGGGCCTAGAGACGGGCTCCGTGCTGTCAGTTCTGATGCTAACAGCGATACAGAGCATCATCAAGCTTCTCAACTCCTGCCCCAGGTTGACACATCTCAGTCTCACGGGCGTACAGGCTTTCCTTAGGCAGGATCTCGAACAGTTCTGTCGCGACGCGCCACCTGGTATGCTCTTGCACATCTCGCCCCACTAAGCGTTGCATCGCCGGCTGACTATGTATGCCTTGCAGAGTTCACCGACCATCAGCGGAACGTATTCTGCGTCTTTTCTGGCCAAGGAGTGTCCAACCTGCGCCACCACCTCAGTACTGACTCGGCTTTTGCTCACCTCCGAGACGGCACACCGACGGGGTTCCCACGCCATGCCCAGGTCGCGGCCAACTACGCCTCTTACCCACCACACCCAGGACACGCTCACCCCGACGCAGGCTTCGATGAGCAAGAAGGAGACGTGGTTGACGACGACGACGGACTCGATGATGGGACTGAGATGGTCATCGACGCAGCGCCCCTGGTTGTGCCGAACCACGGAGTTGCTGGTGCAAGTCTGGACGCCAGCATAATACCGCCCCCTCCTCCAGCACCATCTCAGGTGCCTTCGGTGTGGCAATCTCACAATCAGCCTTGGGCGCCAGGACTGTCCCATGCAAATGGCACCCAGCCGGCAGCGGGTCCAGGAAGTCAAGCCCCTGGCTTCCAGAGCCCAGACGTTACTGATGCTATGGACCTGAGCCCCGCGCGGGCAGGCGCCAGTACTGCTCCGCTTCGACTAGATGGGCCCACGGCTGCCGCGCACCTAAGGGACCATATGGACGGCAGTGACAACGGTGGCGAATCAAGCCGTAGTAGCCCTGCTGTGCCATATTAACTTCGCCCCATACCGGACATCAACCTCCACGACCAGTCTCGGCCGTACCCTTAGACTACTTGTGGCTCGGACAGCTACTTGCCATGCGAGGCAGTGGTCGCTCAGCCTAGCGAGAGGAAAGTCTTATCACTCGGAGAAATGGTTTGGCTCTACAGTATAGGAGAATCCGTGTTTTGCCGCCGGATGAATGATTGCGGTCAAAGAAAGGCCACGAGAGCTGGATTAGCCCTGGTGCGCGCCGGAGTACAGGAATGAGTTCAAATATGATACCCCCACCCCCAAAGTTGTGTCATGACGGGGAAAAAAAAAGAACAAAGGGAGAATTGTGCGGCCTGCCCCGCGGGCGGCGGGCCATTGCGTGGAAAGACGCAAATTGAATGCTGCAACATTCGCAAAGATCAGCAAATGCATCATCATAGACTGGGACATTGTTAATGCGAGGTACTTGCGCAGGGGCGCGGATGGACGGACCTAGGAGTCTCGTCTACGTTTTGTTTGGCTCTCGCGGCGGAAACACACAGGGCATGGATGGAAGGCCGGTTGGCTTTTGGTCGTTCAGCAAAGCAGAGGTGTTTTGGTTTCCCTCCTGTTCTGCCTTGGCCCCTTTGCACATTCCTTTGGCACGGACGGGCTCGCCGGTGTGCGTGCCCGCGTGTCTGCCTGTTAATTCTGTTATTTCAGTCACCTTGCATCGAGATCGGTCAGGAGGGTTCGGCAAACGGCAGATATTGGTCCATTTGGTATTGTAGCCAACAGCGTCATCGTCGTCGTCGTCGTCGTCGTCGTCGTTGTTTGTTGTTTCAAATTTGTTCTCTCTTCTTTTTTCCTTGCTCTTTTCTGAAAGTCTGGAACGTCGATCAGGAAATATGGCCTTTTCGTCGACTTCACTCGGGAGGACTGAACGGGCCGGAGAGGAAATCGATTCTGTCATGAATGAAACGGCGGGCTAGCCCGGCCTGACTGACAAGCAGCCAACTCAGGGGGGAAAAAGCGTGGAGGAGGATACCAGGAGGCCGGAAACAAAGAAGGGCCCCTGCAATGATTGTCTTTTTTGGACTGTTCGCCTGCCCCTGTCTAGCGACGAGTCAAGCGGAAAAACAGAGAAACAAAAGATACCATTAGAATTGCATTCGCTCCCTGTTTCAGTAAGTGAAGCTGGCTGGCTGACTTTCCTGAACTGACCTGGGCTCTTCTGCTGCAGCCAACCGGTGACTCAGTGATGTACTTGGTTCTGACGGCGAGGAGGGCCTCATGGCGGCCTGAGCCTTGCGTGTCCTGCCATGCGGGTTTGGAGCAGAGCAGACAAGTAGCTGTTTCCACCTTTTGCACTGGGATGAAGAAGCTTAGCGCTGTATGTCATCATCATCACCCATCAGGTTTGGTTTTCGTGCTCCAGGTTTCGGGACCCGTGATGGCTGGCTGAGATGGTTCATGCATGATGTGTCTCCGTGGGGTGCGGGACGCCCACTGAGCTTGGGAAGCAATTGGGAGATCAAGTGCGTGGGCTCTTTGCCTCGGTGGCTTGAAAAGCAACAGAGAGAGTGGTGGGGGAGCGAGGAAGAGAAGAGAAGAGAGCGCCCCCCCCCCCAACACGATATCGAAAGCGAATGCGCAATCCTTCGCGATATCATGCTGCGTCTTGGCCGTGTCCCCACGCCGCTCTGCATGTGAGCCGGACAATAGAGCGGCGTGGGTCGGTGTCACGCCTGTGGTGCTGATGTTGGCGTTGGTGGTGCTGTGTGATGTGTGATGTGTGATGGGGTGTGGGAGACGCGATGGCTCCTTGTACACACACCACCGGCCGGTGAGAATGATGCAGGCAGGATCCCACCTGTGCCCCCTTGCGGGGAGGAGCATGCAGCCGCGTACATGGGTACACGTATGCGGCTGGCTGGGTTATGTCTGGGAGAGCCGGCGTGTGGAGCAGAGGAGGAGGAGGAGGAGAAGGAGGAGGCAATGCTGATCTCTTTCCTCTGCTCGAATTACAACTAGGGACGGCTATTCATCCGGGCCCTCCACCGGTTTCACAACCCCTCCCCCCCACAGACACGATTTGATTCTGGGTGGACACGGCAGGGTGGGTGGTCTGGTGGAGGTAGGAGGAAAGAAGAGCAACTCAGCAGCCAGTGTCCGAGAGTTACGGTGAGGAGGGTGTGCAGCCCTCGACGAGATTGGAAAGAGAGATCTGGTACTCAGTCGAGCATCGGGGTGGCAAGGCCTCTGGCTGGGGTTCTGTTCTGGGAAAGCCGTCATGGCCACCTTGACAGCCTCGTCATGCGAGCTGCACTGTGACTGACCGAGTAATGGAATGGCATGGCATGGCAGGAGCAGAGCAGCTGCACAGACATGCAGATATTTCCCGGCAGCAGGCTCGGGTGGGTGGATGGATGGATGGAAGGGGGGAGAGATGAGCGCGGGCGAGAGAAGCGGAGGACAAAGTGTGCACTGCCATCCAGCCATCGCGAATTTGTTGGTGGCTCGCGCGCCAGATGGTCCGCATCATGAATGGCCCTTGGTCGCAGCGCAGAAGCTTCGAGCTTGTCCCGTGCGGCTCCATTGAATATGCTTTGCGCTGGCGGGTGGGCAGGGCCAGTGCATCGCATCACCCACAAGAGTACTACTAAGTATATACATAGTATACTACACTACCATGGCGTGGTTCCGAGTGGACGGCGCGAATGATGGGAGATGACGTCAGAAAAGGGAGAAGGAAATCAATCATGGGCGACTAGGCCAGCAAATCTCTGCTAGTCGCGTCTCAGGATAAAAGTGCAGAGTGAATGCTACTGCGTAGGTACATGTGCTGTTGTATTGGTCGGAGAAGGGCTAATCTGGTGAGCTCGTGAGGCTGTGTAAGTCAGGACAAGAGGGCCCGGCCCTGCCCCGTTTGTCAACCCCAAGAATCCAAATATCAAGTCCAACCCTGGCCTGCTTATACTTTGTTATGCGCGATTTCTGACCGCTTGTTATCCTTCTACACCACCATAACCAGACCAGAGAGCTCATTCCGACCGAGGCCTTCCTACTCCAAATTTGCTAATTGTATGCGGCATTTAAACTTCTAAGGCGACAGACCATCGTCTCTCCAATACTCACTCCCCGATATCTCACCCCCCTGACTTCCGTCCGCGTGACCCAGCCTTTACCTGTTTGCTCTTGGCGCTCCTCCTTCTCCTCCTCCTCCTGCTCAACCTGCCGTGAGAATGCTTCCTCCCTGACCAACAGCGTGCTTTGTTTTGTCTTCGCTTGCATCGCCACAGCAATAATTCCCCTCCGATCTGGGCACACTCCGAGGCCTCCTCAACCTTGACTATGTAGACGCCCGGCATGCCTATCTCGGCTGTCTGCCTGCCTTTCCCCAGCTGAGCATAGCATCAATGCACAGCATTACTGGACACCACATTTCATCTCACAGGGACATTGTAGACCCGAGTCAATCTCCTCACACGTGCCAGTCCCGGCGCAGACTGAGAGCCCACCCAAGAGTATCATGCCAGTTCCCGCACCAGATGCTCTCTGCCTCTGGCCGGCCCATGCAGCGCTACTCATGCCACGCATGTGATGATGGGCTTGCGTACTGTTGCCAGGTCTCCACCGCAGGTGGTGGTAACGCGCCAATCTCCCCCCTCGCCGGCGTCAACCTGGAAATATCAGAGGAGCCAGAAAGATGGCCGAAACACGGGTCGAGCGGAGGGGGGGGAGGGGGAAGAGAAGACGGCCAGGTAGCCCGCACGACGATAGCCACATGGCTAGCCGGTTTGAGTATCTCAGGCCCGAAAGCCTCTTTCGAGAACCATCCTGATGCGGGATCTGGAGGCTGAGGGCACCGCGCGTAATCTTGTCGCTTTGCGTTGGCTAATGGTTACTCCATCCGCGACCTGTGTGCCTGTTCGTGGCTGTCTGCTCGCGCCTCGCCTTGGCCCATCCAGACCACTCCCAAGCCCCCTCCCCGTCGTCCTCCTCCTCCACCGCATCCTGTCTGGAGTATAAAGCCCTCGCCCGGCCCCCGTAGACGTCCCACCGACCTGCCGCTGTATCACTTAGACCTTCTGCAGCCTTCTCCCTCCCCCATGTCAACGCCGGTCGCCCGGAGCTACAAAACATACCTCACCATGGCCGACAGCGACGGGGTCGAGGCCGCCACGACAGAGCGCCTCCGCTTCAAAGACGAAGAGGAGGCTGCCGGGGGCGGTCACCACCACGGCCGCCGCACCTCAACGGCGGCCAGCAGGCGGCCCCAGCTCGTCCGCCAGTCGACGGCCATCTCGGAGGACTCCATGTCCATCCGTCCCACCACGAGCAGGCCAGAGCCCGCCGTCGCCCTGCCCATCCAATACCGAACCTTGTAAGCCGCTGTGGAAAGAAAAAAAAGAAAGAAAAATGAAAGCAAAAAGAAAGCAAAAAGAAAGAAAAAAGAAGAAAAAAGAAGAAAAAAAAAGGACGGCCGAGAGGCGCGGTCTGTTCCTGTCTCTTGTGGGCTGCTTCGCTCTATCTTGTGGCGAAGCTGACCTTTTTGACCATGTAGATCGATTGACCTCGAGGACGCAAAGGCCAAGGATAAGAACAATGCGGCTGTTGAGGGTGAGTTTTTCTCCCTTGTGTGTACGGGGTGCTAATAGTAATGTTACTTGTGGTTCCTGTGTGCAAGACTATCCCAGATGTTGCACGGAACCCGATGAGCAAGCTGCTGACACTCTATCTCTCGCACCCGGGCAGACCTCGCGGACCTGGACTGGCATTCCATAGGCACCCACGAGCTCACACAGCGCCTCAACGTGTCGGAGAAGCACGGCCTCTCGGAGGAGCAGGTGAGGCGGCGCCTCGCAAAGTACGGGCGCAACGCGCCGTCGCCGCCGCAGACGCACCGGCTCCGGACCACGGCGGGCTACTTCTTCAAGGGCTTCGGGTCGGTGCTGCTGGTGGCGTCGGTGCTCGTGTTCGTGGCGTGGAAGCCGCTGGGCGACCCGCCGGCGCAGGCCAACCTGGCCCTCGCCATCGTGCTGCTGGCCGTCTTCTTCATCCAGGCCGCCTTCAACATGTGGCAGGACTGGAGCTCCAGCCGCGTCATGGCCAGCATAAAGACCATGCTGCCCGACGAGTGCCGCGTCGTGCGCGACGGCGCCCAGGCCGCGCTGCCCGCGTCCGAGCTCGTCCCCGGCGACGTGCTGCTGGTCGGCGCCGGCAACAAGCTGCCTGCGGATGTGAGGTTCATCAAGGTCTCGTCGGATACCAAGTTTGACCGTTCCATCCTCACGGGTAAGTTGGTGATGGTGGTGGTGGTGACATTACCGAACCTGCTTCGTTTTCCAAGTTTATATACAATCAAGAAACTGCAGAGACGAGTCACAACTGACCTTTTTGTCAAACCCTAGGCGAGTCTCTGCCGCTGGCGGCCACCGTCGACCCGACCGACACAAACTACCTCGAGACGAGGAACATCGGCCTCCAGGGCACACATTGTGTCTCTGGCAGCTGTACCGGCATCGTCGTGTCGACGGGAAACAAGACCGTCTTCGGCAAGATTGCGAAGCTGACCAACGAGCCCAAGGCTGGGCTGTCGACCCTGGAGAGGGAGGTCCTGAACTTTGTCTGGATCATCTGTTCCATCATGCTTCTCATGATCATTATCGTGATTGTCCTGTGGTAAGTTCCCTGTGTGTCTCGGTGGTGTTGGCTGGGTCCGGGCTAATAATCACGTGCTCCAAGGGCTGCTTGGCTGCGCAGGACGCATCCTGGCTGGATCAACGTGCCCACGCTTATTGTCGACTGCGTGTCGGTTGCTGTTGCATTCATCCCCGAGGGTGAGGGCGCTTCTTGGTGGCACGCCCGGTTTTTATTTCTTCTTTTAAGGGTTGCTGACACTGGCCTTGTCTAGGGTTGCCTGTCGCGCTGACCGCCAGCCTGACCATAAGCGCAAACATGATGCGCAAGAACAAGATCCTGTGCAAGTCGCTCAAGACGGTCGAGACCCTAGGGGCTGTGAGCGTCATCTGCTCAGACAAGACGGGGACCCTGACTGCAGTGCGTCCACACGAGATTGCCCCCCCCATGTGTCGATGAGTGGAGCTGACATGCTCGTGCCCATACAGAACAAGATGGTCGTCACGGACTGTTATGTGGGCCTGGAGAAGATGGATGCCGACAACGTCAGGGACACGCTCATCGCAGAGCGGAACACAGACGGCAACTTTGCAGGCAACGCCATCGACCAGCTCAGGACGATAGGCGGCCTCTGCAACGCCGCCGAGTTCGACGCGCAGACCAAGAAGCTGCCCCTCAGCGAGCGGAGGATCCATGGCGATGCCACCGACTCTGCCATCCTCCGCTTCTCCGAGTCCCTCGGGCCCATCTCGGAGCTCAAGAGGTGCTGGCACACCAAGTTCGACCTGGCTTTCAACAGCAAGAACAAGTTCATGATCAGGGTCCTCGGCCTGGCCGTGAGTATTACTCTTATCCCGCCGCCGCCCCCCCCCCCCCCGGTGATGCGTCCCTTCTCATCAATGAACAACAGACTAACAAGACAAAACACCCACAGCATCCCGACGGAAAGGGCGATGCGATGCCACTCGCCGTGGCCTCGGTTTTTGAGCCTAGTGATCTGTAGGCGCAGTATTGCCCGCGGTCCGTGGATGGATGCATGGCTAACACCGGCGTGGCACAGGCTGCTCACCATCAAGGGTGCCCCGGACAGGCTCCTCGACCGGTGCAAGTACTACATCGGACGAAGCGGGGCGTCGCACCTCATCACGGAGGAAGCCAGGGCGAGGATCGAGGCGGCGCAGGCCGAGTACTCTGCGTGCGGCCGCCGGGTGCTCCTCCTGGCGCACAAGACGCTCTCGCGCTCCTCGCTGGCGACATCGTCGCCGCTGTCGTCGGCGTTCGAGAGGGAGATGACAGACCAGGCCAAGTCGGGCCTCACCTTCGTCGGCCTCGTGGCCATCCAGGACCCGCCGCGGCCCGAGATCCCGGGCGTGGTGCAGGCCCTGCGCGGCGCGGGCATCCGCATCTTCATGGTGACGGGCGACTTTGCCCTGACGGCGCAGGCCATCGCGGCCGAGTGCGGCATCATCACCAGCGAGCGCGGGGCCGTGAGGGCCGCCGCCGACCTCAGCCGCAGCCCGCTGGCGCACCGCTCGGACCTCAACAACAACAACAACAACAACAACAACAGCAGCAGCATCAGCAGCAGCAGCAAGGCGGGGCCGGCAGGGCGGCCCGGCTCGAGGACCGCGCGGCCCCGGCGTCCATCGTCGTGACGGGGTCGGACCTGATGGCCATGAACGAGGCGCAGTGGGACGAGCTCATCGGGGCGTACGCCGAGGTGGTGTTCGCGCGCACGACGCCCGAGCAGAAGCTGCGCATCGTGCGCGAGCTGCAGGCGCGCGGCCACGTGGTGGGCATGACGGGCGACGGCGTCAACGACGCGCCGGCGCTGCGGGCGGCCGACGTGGGCATCGCGGTCGGGTCCGGGTCCGACATCGCGGTCGAGGCGGCCGACATGGTGCTCCTCGACAGCTTCGGCAGCGTGGTCGAGGCGGTGCGCTACGGGCGCATGATGTTCGACAACCTCAAGAAGACCATCGCCTACCTGCTCCCCGCCGGCAGCTTCAGCGAGTTCTGGCCCGTCTTCACCAACGTCGCCTTCGGCCTGCCCCAGGTCCTCAGCAGCTTCCTCATGATCGTCATCTGCTGCTTCACCGACTGCCTGGCCGCCACGTCGCTCGCCTACGAGAAGCCCGAGGCCGACGTGCTGCTGCGCCCGCCGCGCGTCGTCGGCGTCGACCGCCTCGTCGACTGGAAGCTCATCGTGCAGTCGTACGGCTTCGTCGGCGTCGTCGAGACCACCGCCTCCTTCGCCATGAGCTACTGGTACCTCCAGCGCAGCGGCATCCCCTTCTCGTCGCTGTGGTTCGGCTTCGGCAACCCGGTCGGCGTCGACCCGGCCTACTACGCCGCGAGGCTCAGCACCGCCAGCTCCATCTACTTCATCACCCTCGTCGTCATGCAGTGGTTCAACCTCATGTCCGTCCGCACCAGGCGCCTCTCCATCTTCCAGCACCCGCCCCTGCTCGACAGGAGGACCCAGAACCCCTGGCTGTTCCCGGCCATCCTCTTCGCCCTGCTCATGTCCTTCTTCTGGCTCTACATCCCCAGGCTCCAGCAGGTCCTGTCCACCGCCGCCGTCCCGGTCGAGCACTGGTTCCTGCCCATGACTTTTGGCCTGGGCATCCTGTTGATGGACGAGGGGCGCAAGTTCTTGGTGCGCAGGTGGCCCACAGGGCTGACGGCTCGGTGGGCCTGGTAGCTGGTTGCCCTGGCCGGCCGGTGCACAGCCCCATGGTGTATATCATGACATCTCTCTGGGCTGCATAATTCTCGGCGTCCATCCTGACCTCAGGGTCTGTGCTCGAGCGAGCACCTTACTCATATACACAGTGATGGAATATAGCTGTCACCTCAGAAAAAAAGTTCGCATCTTATGTCATACAACCACACTAACTCTTCAAGGAGCCTTGTGAGGCTCAAGAACCAAGAGGAACCAGAAGCTGTGGCTGTTACCGTGTTCTTGGTTGTGCTGTTTTGGCACGTGCAGTACATAGTGATGCTGCTCCTCATGTATATACACAGAAAATTTCTTTCCGCGAGCGCGTGTGCATGTTGGATCATGTTATGGCACGGCGCGTTATAGATACCTATAGACTTCATACAGGCCTGTCTGTAAAGGGCGTTGAGGTTGAGAAGCGAATGAGAAGGTGTAACCTTGTAACCTCAAGTACTTGTGAAAGTGCATTACAACACTTTCGTCATTCTCTCGTCGCAGATACGTCCTGGACACCCGAGAATAACAGCTAGATACGAGGTAAAATGAGATAAAATAAAATTACAAAAAAGTTTTTGAGACAGAATTCCGGCTTGGTTGTCCCCATCTTTGGTCTGATGGCCGACCGGCTGGTCAATCCTGCAGCTTGGTACTAACGAGGCTGTTTCTTACTATATCAACTTGCCAGGAAGAAAATACTCCCAGGAGCTCTTGTGACCTGCATTACGCTGGACGTGCTTGAAGCTTTGATAGGCTAGGACTCTTCCACGGACTACAGTCCTGAGAATACATGAAAAGTGTGTAACTACCAATTTACTTATGAGAAAAAGAGACCGTGAAAAAAAAAAAAAAAAAAAAAGACATTGTAACTTTTGTCCTCGGTGAGACTATGTAACCCGTTAGCCGTCATAGTCATGACCCCTTACGTCAGCTCCTCCTACCTTGAACTCACGACCTTCGGATATCTCGCCGGTTACCCAGCGAGTCAACTGTATGAGACCGACGCTTTAACCAACTAAGCCACGAAGACGCACAAGTGTGAGGCCGCCGTGTCGAGGAGCCCCAAGACGGGCCGGCGCGAGGCTGAGCCGGAACCTTGTGCTCCGAGCGCGTGGGTGGAACCACCCAGCCCAGGTATGCCGTGGTATAGAAGAGAGGATAGCTTTGCGGCTCTCCGTCTTGTCGCATGCTGTTGTTCTACGGGTTCGATTGTGCAGTTTTATTTGCCGGGTGGGGCAGGGGGACGATGTCGTGGGCGGTGGAGGCTTGCGGCCGGGTCTGAGTCAGGGCAGCCCAGAGGTGATACAGCGGCTGTCTCTGTGCTCTAGTTGTAAAGAGCTCTGTCGGACAGGGCGAGGTCGACACAAACACAATACAGGGACAAGGTGTTTGATGGGTAACACCTTGTCCTCATGCTATTGACTACCGGGGCCAGATAATGTCAAACCGGGTGTGCTCAAGAATGGGATATCAGGCAAATAAATCACTTGGCCTGGGACTGCCTCTTAAACACGACAGCCACAACATGTAGCAGCACAAAGGACCATCACGTATGTCCATCATATATGGTCAATGCCGTCTATTTGTCTACCATACTGGACTCACCCTGTGGGCCACATTCGCTGCTGTGCCCTCCATGCTCCCCGGGCCGTAAAAGTACAGATGCCTCCGCTTACAGATACAGACCTTCCGGCTCACCCTCCTGCTTCGTTCGGAGCACTCTCTCGCGGGCAGCGCGGAAGTCGGACATCTGCACACGCATACGCCGCTCCCGCAGGGCCAACAGACCAGCCTCTGAGCAGATGGCCTTGATGTCGGCACCGGAGAGGTCGTCCTTCTGCGCAATGAACTCCTCCAGGTCCACATCCCCGTTCAGACTCATCTTGGACGTATGCAGATGGAAGATCTTGCGCTTGGTGTTCTGGTCTGGCGGCTCGAAGAGGATCTTTCGGTCAATCCGGCCGGGTCGGATCAGGGCCGGGTCCAGGGTTTCGATCTTGTTGGTTGCCATGATGACCTTGACATCGCCGCGGTCATCGAAACCATCGAGCTGGTTGAGAAGCTCAAGCATGGTTCGCTGCACTTCTCGCTCACCGCCCGACGTGGACTCGTAACGCTTCGTTCCGATGGCGTCAATCTCGTCGATGAACACGATCGAAGGTGCGTTTTCTCCAGCAACCTGTGCGACACGTCCATGTTAGCATTGAAAAACAATCAAATTTGGAGAGCTTCTTTGCCCGCATTTCACTGACCTGGAAGAGCTGTCGGACCAACCGGGGACCATCACCCAAATACTTCTGTATCAATTCGGAGCCGACGATGCGCAGGAAAGTAGCCGAGGTCTGGTTCGCCACGGCCTTGGCCAAGAGTGTCTTTCCCGTGCCTGGGGCACCGTAAAGGATAACACCCTTGGGCGGCTTGATGCCCATCTCCTCGTACAGCTCGGGGTGCAGCAGGGGCAACTCGACCGACTCGCGAACCTCTTGGATCTGTTGCTCCAGACCACCGATGTCCGCGTACGACTCCGTAGGGGCCTTGTCAAGTTTCATCACGCTAACCGCCGGGTCGGTGTCATCAGTCAAGACACCAACAATGCTGACGGTCTTGTGATGGAGGAGAACACTGGCGCCGGGCTCGAGCAGGTCCTTGTCGACGAAGCTCATGATGCTCACGTAGTACTCGGGCCCGGTGGTACTGGACACGATGGCGTGGTCGTCATCGATCATCTCCTCCAACGTCCCAACGCCCATAGGGCTCCCTCGCATGTCATCAACGCGGCCGCGTTCGTCGGCATTACGGTCGGCATTACGGTAGGCAGCGTCATCGACAGCAGGCGGGGCGTTGCTATCTTTCGCGGCCTTGGCTTTCCTCAGACGCTCCTGGTTTTCGACGTATTCCTCCTCGAGTAGCAGGTGGTCGTGGACGCGCTGCATGCGCAGAAGCCGGAGTTTGCATCGCTGAGATGGGTAGATGGCAGGGAGCTTTGCAGCGGCGCTGGCGCCGCCCTGCTTTCTCTTCTTCCGACCGATACGGGTGGTGGGCTTTGGCGGAGGCTCGTACTTGGGTTTGTCCTTCTGAACGGACGCAGGATAAATCAGTAAAGCTGGCCGGCTTGATGAACGAGATGGGTGGGCAGGATCACCACCACAAGCTGAAGCACTAGACGTTGCAACAAAGAAGTGGCATGGGGTTAACAAACCTTCCTGTCCTCACGGCCATCCTGGCCAGCGCCCATTCCAGACTGGTTCTGACCCTGGTTTGACGAGAACGTCAGCTAACATTGCGCGTGATGTAGCCTCTGCAGGGGGCAGATGGGGACATGGCTTGCATACCATTCTCGCGACTCAGAACTCGAATGCGCAAGACTGTAGCCCACAGAAAGGGGCAAGAAATATTACAGGGGGGTCTCCCGCAGAGGTCCCAGGCGAGAAGGAGATGATATTATGGCGATGGGTTCGAAGGCGGGTTGTCTCGCACGAACTTGGCTGGTTGTTGGGCGGAAGGGCGAAGCTACGAGTGACGAGAGGCCGGTGTGGTAATCCCGTTGAGCTCTCCAACGTCGCCTTTAGGTAATCAGGCTCCCGGCGACACACGCCAGCTCCCCAGCATGTGGCTCGTGCACCCCTGTCTCAGCTGGCCCCCTAGGTACGTATTCGCTACCTCCACCCTACCACAAGCTGGCTCAAAGCGTCCAGTCGTGTACCTGGACAGTACCTGTGAAAGACCGTATCCTCTGCAGACTCGGCTTGTACACTGCCAGTGCCTTTGGTACCATTCCAGCTCGGGCCTAATGAAGTCACCCTCGCCTGGATTGAGGAAGCAAACCTCAGGGCGTCAAAGCCGTGTGGGCAATTCCTCCCAAAGCCTGCCTCACCCCGGAACTGTATCCGACTGTACTGTATGTACTTGGACTACTGCGCCCCTCCTCAAGTTTCAAGATTGGAACGGGCGGTTTTGTTTATTAGCTAGTCTGCCTGTGGGCTGACTGCGTGCCAACTGCCATCTGCCACATCCTGCCCATTTGATCATCGGGCTTTATACCCCAGGCAAACCCACTTCGACCCCTCCTCCATCGATAGGACTATCTACTCTTTGTACACTACACGCGAGAGCGACGTCTCCGTCAGATCGTACAAGGCTGACCTGACTCCACTCCGATATTTGCCTTCTCACCCGCCGGGCCAACACTCCTGCCACCCCCTCCTTGTTCCATTCTACCTCTCCCTATTTTGTTACCAAAACCTGCAGCAGCAAAACACTTCTCCACCATGTCGAGCACACGCGAGCGCCGCATCCTCAAGGAGCTCAGCGACATTCAGCAGGATAAGGACAACTCGGGCGTCCTCGCAACGCCCGTCGACCCCAGCAACCTCACGCATCTCAAGGGCACCTTCCCCGGGCCGCCAGATACCCCTTATGCCGGCGGCACCTACACAGTCGACATCCAGATCCCGGATATGTACCCCTTCAAGTCGCCCATCATGAAGTTCGACACGAAGATGTGGCATCCCAACATTAGCAGCCAGACAGTGAGTCCAGAATGAAAAGCAAGGGGCCAAGGAGGGAAGGACAACGAGGGAGGGGAGCCATGCTCACACACCATCTTTTTCCAGGGTGCCATCTGTCTCGATATCCTCGGGAGCGGTTGGTCGCCCGTCGGCACCATCAAGACCGCCCTTCTGTCCCTGCGTATGCTGCTCGAGGCCCCGAACCCCAAAGACCCCCAGGATGCCGAGGTGGCCAAGATGATGTTGGAAGACCATGACTTTTTCGAGTGTGTGGCTCACGACTGGGCCGTCAAGCACGCTGGCGCCCCTCGAAAGCAGCCGCCACCAGACCAGCACCAGCGCAAGACGACGCAAAAGAAGGAGGATGATATCGCAAAGTACGCCAGGGCTATCCAGACCTGCTCCTTTATCACTGCACCCCCGACTCCACCTTGTTGGAAATGCCAAGCTGACGTTGCTCCCTCCGTGCGATCAGATACCAGGGCTGGAACAAGAATCTCGTCGACCGCTTTGTCAACATGGGCTTCGACCTAGACGCCGTCGTGGAGGCATTCCAATATGTGGGCATCGACCGCAACGGCGGCGACGACTATGAGATGGAGGAGGCATACATGGGCGACATCACCGCCCGCCTCCTGGGCGAGCAATGAGACACGACCGTACTCGGGGGGAGAAAGCAGTGGGAATAGCACGGAGAATATCTTAACAGCAAGACCCCGTGGGCAGGGGCGTCCACACGGCGGCGGTGGAACCAGCAGAGCTGACCGGGGTCGACACGTAGCATTCAAACGGAGTTTCAAGGGCAGGAGACGGTACGAAGGTGGGCAATTACCTGTACGCCACAACGGAGTTGAGCCGTCCCCTGGGACTTCTGGGTAACAGCATTATCAGTGGTCTTTTGCTTTTCATGAATGCATTTCTTCGCAGATAAGGGGATAATGGAGGCGTTCGGGAACTGGCACAGTGATGTCGGCATTTTCCATAGTCAGCTGCTGATCAGGCGTACTCGTTGCTTTTGGTTACTGGTAGATAGAGCAATCAAACCAGCTTTGCTTGGTTACCTTGGTGTGTGAACGGTACCCACAACCGACTGGTATACGTAGACGACGCCTTAGTGAGTCATCACCGGAATTATTGATGGGAATAACAGAGGTGCTCGTCGAGAACAACACAGGTCGCCGGACAAGTGGTACGACACGATATGGATGTAGGACAAAATGCATTGGCATGGCGTGGATTCCCCATCGACGCCGCTTCCGCCCAGTCTATCAAAAGGAAATTCAAACATGAAGAAGCACCGCACCGCCAAACACGGTATGACTACATTGACTGATGCACCAACTGAGCCCTCCCAGTGCCTTGTGTGCACACTGGCCCCTGCCTCCTCACTCGCCCCATCCTACCCGGCGTGAGAGTATCCAGGCAAATTGACGAGTTCCATGTGTGTGTATGTGTGCGCGCGCGCGTGTGAACACTCCCTGGTAATTCCCTATACTACATAACACAGTCCGCACGAGCCGCCGCAGGCCTTCTCAACCCCTCTCCGATATCCATTCCGAGGAGCGCCTTTACAGAAGGTCGCGCCTGACGAACTCGTCGCGGAGGGCCTTGCCCAGTCCGGCGGGCGAGCGCTCCACGATCACACCGGCGCTCTCGAGGGCCTTGATCTTGGAGTCGGCACCGCCCTTGCCGCCGCTGACGATGGCACCGGCGTGGCCCATGCGGCGCCCTGGGGGCGCAGAGATGCCGGCGATGAAGCTCACCACGGGCTTGCCGCCGTTGACGGTGTTGTTGGCTCGCAGGAAGTCGGCGGCGTCCTCCTCGGCCGAGCCGCCGATCTCGCCAATCATGATGATGCCGTCGGTCTCCTCGTCCTGGAGGAAGACCTTGAGGCAGTCAATGAAGTTGGTGCCGCTGAACGGGTCACCGCCGATGCCCACAACGAGGCTCTGGCCGAGGCCGGCCTGGGTGGTCTGGTTGACGGCCTCGTAGGTCAGGGTGCCGGAGCGGGAGACGATACCGATGCGTCCGCGCTTGTGGATGAAGCCGGGCATGATGCCGATCTTGCACTGGCCGGGGGCGATGATTCCAGGGCAGTTGGGGCCAACGAGACGGGTCTTGTTCTGGGTCTTGAGCATGGAGGTGATGCGGACCATATCTTTTGCCGATTGTTAGCTCGTCTCTGCCGCGAACTGGGGGAAATTCCTGCAGAACTGACCATGTTGAGGAATGCCTTCGGTGATACAGACGACCAGAGGGATCTCGGCCTCAATGGCCTCCTGGATGCCACCGGCTGCCAGGGGTGGGCTGATGTAACTGATTAGCGACCGACTTGTCCTTCGTAACACCTATTTCCGCCCTTTCTCTCTAACCCCCTGGGTTCTGATTCCTTACGGGACGAAGATTCCTGTGGCAGTCGCGCCCGTCTCCTTGACAGCATCGGTAACGTTTGCGAAAACAGGCAGGTCCAGATGTTTGCTGCCGGCCTTCTTGGGGTTTGTGCCGCCAACGACCTTTGTGCCTGCGAAAACAGCCTTATCAGCCTCCTTTTGTCCAGCACAGTGCTGGCCGCAGCACGATATCGAGTATTGATGGATGTTTACCGTATGCGATGGCCTGCTCAGCGTGGAACCTGTGGCAGCAACCCGCGAGTTAGCATATGAAACCCTTCCGAGAATATTTCACGCAAGGCTTGGCTGTTGCCAGATTTGAGAGCTGCGCAGCACTGGCAAGACAGGCTGTGATCAGGGTTCCAACTCACGTTCCCTGCTTTCCGGTGAAGCCCTGGAAGATGACCTTGGTGTCGCCGTTGATCCTGAGGTTCTCGACGGTCTGCTGGTAGGGGCCGGTCTGGGCACTGTACGTCCTCTTGGAGAGCTGGCGCAGGATTGACCCTGCAGGTCGCAGCTGTCTGGTGAAGGCCTGCATATTGGATGATCCGCAGCCTCGAAGAGGGTGGTGTATTTATTAGGAGGGAAAGGAAGGCCAAGAGGGGGCGGAGGTCAGATGCAAAAGGAAGACGGTGCTGAGAAGCCGTTGATGCAGATGGGGATAGCTTCAAAATCCAGGGCTTATCCGTAGAGCTCACTCCAATCCATACACCTGTAACTGTTCCTGCTGCCGGTCGCAGCTTTCCAAGGCGGGCCCCCATGCTCTGGTACCAGCAGGGCGGGCCAAGTCCACAGCTAGCTGGCCCAAGGCCAACTCTGCAGCACCGACAATAACCAAGTACTCGCCATGTCCACGGCTTGGTTCCGATAGTACCCGTGCTGTGGTACCTGCCTGCCGAGGCATGAGACCCTGGTTCCATATTTCTTATCTTATCGCCGCTAACAAATTTCCACCTCGACGAGGGGCAGGCAGGCCGTTGACTAACAAGCAATTATGCTGCACTGCACTACACTGCACGGCACTCAACTCCAACAAACAAGCACTGTTTCGAAGGCGCTCATTCCTCGACCAGGATTTACTACACCACCTCGGTGACGCTGATTCGCCAACCATACACAATGTCGACGACCACAGTGGCAATGACGGAGACGAAGCGCAAGAAAGGCGCTGATCTCCCACCCGAGAACGAGCGGTTCCTACGGTGCTGTGCAGATATCGCCAATGCCCTCATCGAGGATCATGAGGCTTCCCAGGACTCGACCCGCCCGAAGAAGGATCTGAACCTGAATTCGCTCCGGTCCAGGCTTGCAAAAAAGCACAAGTTAAACACCATGCCCTCGCTGACAGCCATCATCGCCGCCGTCCCCGAACACTACAAGAAATACATCCTGCCAAAGCTGGTCGCAAAACCAATACGGACGTCCTCGGGGATCGCAGTCGTAGCCGTCATGTGCAAGCCTCATCGATGCCCACACATTGCGTACACCGGCAACATCTGCGTTTATTGCCCGGGAGGGCCAGACTCCGATTTCGAGTACAGCACACAGTCCTACACTGGTTACGAGCCAACGTCAATGCGAGCCATCAGAGCAAGATACGATCCCTTTGAGCAGGCCCGTGGTCGTGTTGACCAGTTGAAGGCGCTGGGTCACTCGGTGGACAAGGTGGAATACATCATCATGGGCGGCACGTTCATGTCTCTTCCAGAGTCCTACAGGGACGACTTCATTTCACAGTTGCACAATGCGCTCAGCGGATACCAGACCTCCAACGTGGACGAGGCGGTCGAGGCTGGCGAGTTGAGCAACACAAAGTGTGTGGGCATCACGATCGAGACGCGGCCGGATTACTGCCTGCAGCCACACCTGTCGAGTATGCTGCGCTACGGCTGCACGCGGCTAGAGATTGGCGTGCAGTCTCTGTATGAGGATGTCGCCAGAGACACCAACCGAGGACATACCGTCGCTTCGGTCGCCGAGACCTTCAGCCTTGCCAAGGACGCCGGGTTCAAGGTCGTCAGCCACATGATGCCCGATCTACCAAACGTCGGCATGGAGCGTGACCTCGACCAGTTCCGGGAGTACTTTGAAAACCCAGCTTTCCGGACAGACGGCCTCAAGATTTACCCAACACTAGTCATCAGAGGCACGGGTCTCTACGAGCTGTGGCGGACGGGCCGCTACCAGAACTACACTCCGAACGGGCTCATAGATCTCGTTGCGCGTATTCTGGCACTTATCCCGCCTTGGACCCGTATCTATCGTGTACAGCGTGACATCCCGATGCCCCTTGTCACCTCTGGTGTCGAAAACGGAAACCTTCGTGAACTGGCACTCGCCCGCATGAAGGACTTTGGTACCACATGCCGTGATGTACGGACCCGCGAGGTTGGCGTCAACGAGGTCAAAAACAAAATCCGCCCGAACCAGATCGAGCTTGTCCGGAGAGACTACACGGCAAATGGAGGCTGGGAGACATTCCTTGCTTACGAGGACCCCAAACAAGACATCCTGGTCGGATTGTTGCGCCTGCGAAAGTGCACCGAGAAGTACACGTACCGCGAAGAGCTCGTCGGTCAGCAGACGAGCCTGGTGCGTGAGCTGCATGTCTACGGCACGGCGGTCCCTGTGCATGCGAGGGACCCCAAGAAGTTCCAGCACCAAGGCTTCGGAACCCTGCTGATGGAGGAGGCGGAAAGGATAGCAAGAGACGAGCACGGAAGCGAGAAGATAAGCGTCATATCAGGCGTTGGCGTGAGGAGTTACTACAAAAAGCTTGGGTACTGGCTAGATGGCCCTTACATGAGTAAATGGCTGGATGGCAGGCCAGGGGGGCAGGATTAAGCACCACCATCTCAAAACAAGCATTTCATTCAGACAGGGTGGAGTCTGTCACCAGGCGTTTTTGAAATATGGGCCAGGATGTCAAGGCAGGCGTTCGGCGTGCGCGCATACAGAGGAAACTATGGGCATGAAGAGCATTACAACAGACTCCGCACCGCCCCGAGCGCCTCGGGCGTTGGATCAGTAAGGCCCCTTTTATGATAATTGACGAACAGTCGGCCTTGCATTCTTCGTACTGTAAGTGTCAGAATCAGTCCTTCGGTCTTGCACCACCCCACATCATCAAGCCATACCGGATTTGGGCAGCCCAAGAATGGCATTGGCGTTTCGGCGAGGAGTCAGCTATCTGTGGGACTGTCGTGCAGCATCATCACAAGATATTGGTTTTATCCGGAACGCAAACTAGTGATCTGGAGAGGGGCCAGGCGTCGGTGTGTTGGGTGGTATTAAGTGATACCTGTCTGGCTTGCCAAGCTGATATGGACTGTCGAATCAGTGCGAGCTTTTACAGCGCGTGACCAGGCCTCCTAGTCCAATGTCCAATATCAACCGCGCCGATGCCTCAGCCTAGGTTCACATTGGCTTCTTTTAATCGGGGACCATAACTATTTCAAAGAGGAACGAAAAGATTCCAGAACCAGCCGGGGCACTAGAGGCGTCCTGGGCAGCCCCTGGGCAGCCCCTGGGCGATGCTTACGACCTCCCAAGTCGAGCATCTGAAAGATGAAGCACACAATAGCCCTGTTCTTGGGTCTCATCGCTGTTTTGCGCCGGTGGAAACTTTACCGCGCAGTTGGAACTGTCAGTCGCCCAACTGTCCATTTCCCACACCTCTCCGCTCCGAACGGGCCTCATGCTTGAGGCTGGCTGAGCCAAGGCCACGCCTCGCAACGCTGCGAGGTGCACGTTGTGCCACGTGAGAATCCCCCGGGTGGACCTGTGTTTCTCCGCACCATCAGAGTTGCCCTATCTTGTGCCAGGATTTGGAAATCGTCCCACCGACCTTTTCCCACCATGTTATAGTCGAGTGTCCAAGGGCGGCTCGCCAAGATAGGATGCGACCAGGAGGGCGTCCAATACACATAGGTTCGGTCTCCGAATAATACGGTTTTTGGCTCGTTGCATCGAAAGTAAGGGGGGGGGGCAGGCTGCCTGTTGAGGAAGGGTTTACAGGAGTTACGGCTGATATTCAAAGGATTGCCTACGCCGCAGAACGTAACTGCGCCAAGGTAGACTCATAGAGGGGCCGGGTTATTTATCAGAGTCTGGTGCGCCCTTGATGACGCCTTGGGCCTCTCCTGTCGTCCTCCTGCGACGCCCTTGGCCTTCCTCCGAGATCGTGCCACCATTTTGTAGCTACGACGAAACCCCCAAACCTGTCAGCATGGCTGAGCTGGAGAAGACCGTGCCGACCACCAAAGCAGCCGGCGTGCCCATCCGGGATTCGATAGAGAACCCGGAGAAGGTCGACAGCCTGCCCCAGGAAGATGTGATAGTTGACCTCTTCTCACCACTTCCGCCTCTTGAAGGCGTCGCGGAGGAGCCAATGCCCCTGACGGTGCGGGCCCTGGTCGTCGGCATTGTCCTCGGATCGCTGATCAACGCCTCCAACGTCTACCTAGGTGAAATGCGCCCTCTCAACTACAGGATGGGACCGTGCCCCGCCTAACACGGGGTCCCACAGGCCTCAAGACGGGCTTCACCTTTGGCGCCTCGATGATGGGGGCCGTGTTCGGCTTCGGGGCCCTCAAGATCCTTCAGAAGATCGCGCCGGGCGTCCCGTTCCTGGGGCTCGAGAAGTTCGGCCCACAGGAGAACAGCATCATACAGGCCGCCGCCACCGGCGCCGGCGGCATGACCGGCCTGTTTGTCGCTGCGCTCCCGGCCATGTACCGCCTAGGCCTCCTATCTGGCGACCCCCGGGACGACTTCCGGCGCATTCTGACCCTCACCCTCGTATGCTCGACCTTTGGCATGTTCTTCGCAGTCCCACTGCGCAAATTCTTCATCATCAACGTCTCGAGGGAGCTGCGCCTAGTCTTCCCATCGCGTGAGTGGCTTCCCTGCGTCCTACTTTGTGCCGACCCTTGGTCGCCCTGCCTGACTTGTACCTGAAACAGCCACGGCCACGGCCGTTGCCACCCGTTCCATGCATGCCGTTGGGACGGGTGCGGCTATGAAGAGGATCAAGGCCCTTGGTCTAGCCTTTAGCATCGCCCTTGTTTAGCGTGTGGCCTCTTACTACGCCATCGGCATCCTTTATGACTGGCATGTCTTCACGTGGTTTTATATCTAGGGCAACTACAGCAACCGGGCCATCAACATCGAGAACTGGGGCTGGATGGTCGAATGCACGCCTGCCTTCCTGGGTCCGGTATGCTTGTGGGCCTGAACACGGGCAGTAAGTATCGCCTTTCAAACATATGATGCTCATTATACGTGGCAATTTTCTGACATGCATGAAGCCAGCATGTTCGCTGGCACATTCTTAGCCTGGGGCTTCATGGGGCCCATCCTCGTCCACTACGGCATCTGCATCGGCAAGGCGTACGACGAGGATGATCCAAAGTGGGGTGAATATGTCTCCTTGTGAATATGTCTCCTTACCCATGTCCGGCATCAACAACCCAGGCTACATCCCATCGCCACGGTACTGGTTCCTGTGGCCGGGCGTCATGGCGCTCGTCTGCTACAGCATGGCCGAGTTCCTGGTCCACTGGAAGGTCCTCTACTACGAGGCCAAGTCCGCCTGGGCGTCCGCAGCAGGCACGGTGAACGAGCTGGTGGCCTGGAGGCGCGGGGGCCGCGGGGCGCCCTTCCTCGAGAGGCAGGCCCGCTCGCAGGACGACGGGCGCGGCCTGGTCGAGGACTTTGCCACGCCGGAACAGCAGGTCAGCACCTGGGTGTGGGCGCTCGGCACGGTCGTGGTGGTGGTCATGAGGTGCATCATCGGCGAGTTTCAGTTCGACATCAACGCCGGGCTGTGCATCCTCGCCAGCATCCTCGCGGTCATCTCTGCCTTCCTAAGCATCCACGGCGCCGGTGTCACCGACATCGCACCGCTGACCGCGAGCGCGAAGGTCTCGCAGCTCGTGTTCGGTGGTATCACCAGCGGCCAGGGGGGCTCAGCATCAAGGCTGCCCAGTCCACCAACCTGGTCGCCGGGGGCATCGCGTCCGGCGCGGCAGACATGTCTCAGTCCCTGGTCTCGGACTTCAGGGTGGGATTCCTCCTAAGGACGCCGCCGAGCCTTCAGTTCTGGGCTCAGGGCCTCGGGACCGTGGTTGCCATGTTCTTGGCTCCAGGTATGCTGAACTGCTGAATAGGATCTTGTGGTCGGCCTGTGGCTAATGGGTCTTTTCCTTAGGAATCGTCGTCCTCTTCATGGCTGCGTATCCCTGCGTGCTGAAGCCTGACCTGTATGACCATTGTCCGTTTTCGGGTGTGTATTAGTGCTCCCCCTGTGCCATGATGTCCGATACAAGAGTGAACCCACGGAGGAGCATAGATCCTGTCCTAGTGCTGGCAGCTGACATAAAACAGCACAAAGTGTGACCGCCTGGCGGGCAGGCCGTCGCGCAGGCCGTCACAAACCCCCAGGTGCCCATCCCGCTCAGCTCAGGCATCTTCGCCCTCGTGCCCGACGGCGTCTGCATCGCCCAGGTCGCCCTCAAGAACTTCCTGCTGGCCAGCGCCCATGAGAGGTACCGCCAGTGGCTGCCAAACTGGATGGCGATCGGGGTCTCGTGGGTCATCCCGCAGACGTACTACAGCGCGGCGGCTCTCATGGCGCCATCGCGAGCCACTACTGGCAGAAGAAGAGGCCGGCCGGCTCTGAGAGGTATTGCTTTGCTGTCGCTGCGGGCCTGATCGCCGGGGAGGGCCTCGGCGGTGTGATCGGGGCTGCCCTGCAGCTCGGTGGTGTGTCTGAGGACGTCTATGGTACTATGGCTGGCTGCCCTGTGAATTCGTGTTAACGCGAGAGTTGTTTTGTTTTCCCTCTCATTTAGCCACTTTCGGCATAGGTAGTACCTAGGTATATGCAGTCATGCCGGATGTGGATAGGATACCCGTCACAGCAGACACAATCTTGTGGAGATTTCAGTGTACAAGGGTTTGAAGAATCCATATGTAGAAAACAACAAAATAGCTTGACACGCCGCCAATGGTTTGGTCTCCGGTCTAGAAACCGAATGTTATGTGTTAGTAGCAATGTTATTCTTTGATGCTTCGTCCTACAGCCGGCTACCTTTGGGACAGAGTCATGTATTCTCGCAACTGCACATCTCTGCCTCTTTCGCGCTCTCTTGGAGATCCTGAAGGCATGCCCTGCTTGGTTCGGAGTCTGGAACGCAGAGTATCACGCCGGGCATGGGACTCGGCACGTTGGGAAGTCCGGCAGGTCCTGGCCGGAACAGGGCCCGACGCCAAGCCACGATGGGCAGATGGCCTGCAGAGTGGGCCAGGTTGTTGGGTGGTAAAAGAGAAGATCGCTACGATGCGTCCGATGCGTACCAAAAGTCTTTCAGCCCGGGTGCCTGGGCTGACAGGGCCCCAAGCGCTGCGGGGAAGACAGGGTCCCGCTGCAGCCTCATCCATGCTGGCAGGCTGGGCTGTGAGGGCGGTGGACCCACAGCGGCCCTGGCCAATGGAACAGTGGAAGGGGTGGCGCTAGGGGGACGCTAAACTCAACCTTAATTCGCGTTGACGACATGACTTCTCTGGTGGCTCATGCTCACCTTCCCGTCCTGATATATCGAACAATCAACCATGCTGTGCTGGGCCACAGTACAAGACGGAATCTTATGGATCCCCTTCATCGAGCCTCGCGAAGGATCAAGAGTGTCGCAGCGACCTGTGCTAAAAACCGGGTATGAGGCATTACCTGGGTCAGCCGGATGCTGGCTCCTCGTCCCACAGCCAGCCCCTGGGATTTGTGATTCTCGAGCAAAGGCGTGACCTGCTCAACCTGTTACGTGAACCCCCAAGTGGAAAGGAGTGCTAGCACATTCCTTAGCTGGCCTGCCTTGGATATTCGGCCTTCCGCTTCTGCCTAGTTCTTCCGTTATTTCCCAAACCCCTGTCTCTGCTGCGTTGATGATCCCCAGGATGCCCACGAACATCAGGCCGCCACGAGAGATGTCCCCGTTTCAGGACTTGACCACGTTCCCACTAGTCGAATATGGACCAACAGCGGTACATCCAACGCGCACCTTCGTGTAGATCATTACGCATGCGTGCTACCTCGAGTGCCACATCGTGGAGGGCACAGCCTCCTGCAGTGCTCACGCGCATGTCCATCCCATCTACGTGTCTGGACACCCAGCCATGTGAGACCAGAGTGGAGGAATGACCGAGAACATACACAGAGTTGCCATCCTACCTTATTGATTCTCGCAGACGCCGCCTACGCCGCACCCTACCATCGTAGGTAGCCCAGCAAACAGCTTGAGGCATCTGGATTTTCCCCTCGATATTCATCATCAGCTTCGAGAAGCACGGAGAACAGCCCAGAATTGCAATGGCCCAACATGCCTAATATGGGCTACATTGGCAGGGCCCGAGGCATACCAAGGCCGCCGCAGCACCAGGATCCTGCAAGGTGGCCAAGGTAAAACGCCCAAGAACCGAGCTATGCTATACCGAGAAACGACGCGGCACCCGTCATGAGGCCATCCAGCAGATTGATGTCGTTTCCAACGCTCGGGTCCGAAGGCTCTGGGCCTCTCTTCCCTCTCCATCGGCCACTCACGCGCTGCGGCCGCCCTCCCGGTCGAGCTGATCCTGGTGGCCAAGCGGTCGCCATCTACTCTGAACCATGCCACCGAGCTTTTGTTGTTGCTCGGGTTACCTTGCCTTCGCCAAGGCTGAAGGGGAAGCGATAGCTTGGTATGATCACATCATAGATGTGTTCCTTCGAATTAGTGCCTCGCCGCTTGTGTCGTGTCTGAGGCGTATTTAAACCCCCTTCGACCTCCTCCCGCCGCAAGCAAGGGCAGCATCTCTTCCGTATCCAACTCTCTGCATCAGTACAGCAATCGCGAAGCTCATTTCACTACCGGCCAGAGCACCAGGCACCTCAGTACCAGGACCGTGATATCGACCCGAGGAGCCCTCATCATGCAACCCAAGCAGCTCATCGCTCTCAGCCTCGCTGGCGCCGTCTCCGGACAGTCTCTTACCGACCTCATTGGTCAGAACCAGGACCTGTCCCAGCTTGGGACACTGCTCGGCCAGTACCCTGACGTCGCTCAGCAGCTTGGCGGCCTGTCCAATATCACCGTCTTGGCACCGAACAATGCTGCTCTCTCGGCGCTCCTGAACGACTCTACCGTGACCGCCGCCGTTGCCGCGGACCCAGGTCTTGTTCCTGCCAGTAAGTGCGAAATACCTACTATGTGACAAGAGGCGCCGCGTGGGAGCAGACATCTGGCACCAGGCATTCCTTCAACGCTACCCCCAAACCTCCAGTTTCCCTTCCTTGTTGCCCAACATGTCGTGGAGCCAAGGATAGCTTGCTGATCACGTATTAGTCCTGACCTACCACGTCCTGAATGGCACAATCCGGTCCACTGATATCACCGACACACCGGCGTTTCCCAAGACCCTGCTGACCAACTCCACCTACACCAATGTCACCGGGGGACAGGTCGTCAAGGCTGAGACTGAAGACGACGGCGTTGTATTCACCAGCGGCCTTCTGAGGCAGAGCCGAGTTGCTACCGCGGACTTGACCTTCAGCGGAGGACTTGTCCACATCATTGACTCGGTCCTCACCATCCCCGCCAACGACAGCGCGACCGCCCTCGCCGCCAACCTCACCGCCCTCGCCGGCGCCCTGACCCGCGCAGATCTCGTCTCCGCCGTTGACACGGCCAAGGACGTGACCATCTTCGCCCCGTCCAACGCGGCCTTCGCCGCAATCAACAACCTGGCCACGAACCTCTCGACCGAGCAGCTTTCCAGCGTCCTGACCTACCACGTCGTCCAGGGCACCGTGGGCTACAGCTCCTCGCTCACCAGTGGCGCGCAGCTGCCCACCCTCGACGACGGCCGCCAGGTCACAATCACCATCGACCAGGGAGACGTCTTTGTCAACTCCGCCGAGGTCGAGGTCGCCGACGTGCTCGTGTCCAACGGCATCGTCCACGTCATCGACAACGTTCTGAACCCCGAGAACTCGACCGCCCGCCCCGACGTCACCGCCTCCTCCCAGCTCCCAGCCTTCAGCGGGGCTAGCAGCGCCTCCGACATCCCCTTTACCTCTGGTATTACTGCTACCGGTACCGCTGCTCCTACTGGTGGCGCAGGCGTTACCGCTACCTCTAGCCGGCCCTCCCAGGCCGGTGTTCCCATGCAGACCGCGGCTGTGGGCGCCGCTGCTCTGTTCGGTGGTGCTGCCGTGCTTGCCAACTGGTAAAAGGCTGGGTACCGAATTTACACCGACGCTGGTGTAGAGGCTGGGGCGGGTGCTAGGTAGAGGGGCACGTTCAGGCTGAGAAGCAAGGGGGGAGATGGTGGTGAAATGATACCAGGATATCAGTGCCACAGGAAAGGAATGGGTGGTATTTGAGGGCGATGTGAGGTGAACAGGTACCGCCACTTGAGACCCTCCGGTTTGGATTCAGTGGCTCTCCCTTTTGACAGCCATGGAGGAACGCTGACTGCCCCTCCTGGACTTTAATACTGTATCTCCTGAAGCTCCAGTTCAATGCTTGTTCTCTGTCTTTAAATGACGTTCTTCAAAAGGACTTACTTGATGCCATTCTCTGTCGCGATTTGTACCACACGTGAAATGGATCACCGGATTTTGTACGGCTTCGATTAAAACTCGAGCATGGTTTATCGTGACTACCGCGGCCCATATCACCTGGGCATGTAGGTATCCCCAAGCCCTTGTAAGGCAAGACAGGGAACATTGAAGGAAAACTAGATCGGGTAATAGAATTGTGCGTCAATGAATCGACCATACCCTTGATTTTATTGTCGCATTCTCCAGTCTATTACTTCTCCCATGTTGTCTAGTCCTTGAACCACGTCTGGTGTCGTGAACATAAATGCCCTGCTGTACGGAACTTTCCAACGGGTACATCAACGTGGTAGAAGCCCTTGTGCTCGAGCTGAGTAGTAGCACCCATCTCCAGATGTGCAATGCCGGCGTCGCAAAGTTTCCCGTTATCGAGACCTTGTCGAGGCAGAAACAGTTGTCAGATAATTGCTCAGCTTGTCGTCCTTGCCAAGCGTGTCCTCCGTGAGCAGGCAGTCGAATTCCCATAGCTTAAATCTCAACAAGATTTGCTTTCGCGCCGGCCAGCCACGTTATCTTTTTCTGTTCTTTCTTGTTACGGAAGTCCTTATCATCAAGCTGAAGCTTCGGTGCCAGGTTCAGGATCGTGCTGTGTTGCTTCCCGGTGGCCGTCCCAGCGCGCATCTCGTGGAACATGGCGAGGCTTTCCTCGACGGGGTGGCCTCACCTTGTACCGGGCAGGCGTTGCTTTTCCTCACCTCCCAGCGTCGCGGATCACCTGCTCAGCCATCTCGTATAGCTGAGGGAAATAGTCTCTCGTATAAGTGACCTGATCGGGTCCGATACCGCGCAAACCCGTACTACGAGGGACTGCGTCCTCGAACTCCTGGTTTTCCTTGGCTGGATTAGCGTCATCAGATCGAACAATGAGCTTTCCATCGGTGATGCGCGCAAAATATTCATTGGGAAGCGAGGCCTTTGCAAGGCCGATATGACGCTACCCTCTGTCTTGATTAGGCTTCTCATTCCAAGTTGGATGAAGCACCAGATCATGGCAGGACTTACGATGGCGCGGGCGGAAATCTCGTCACTACTCCATTCTCGGTGCCTCTGAGACCTATATCATAGTTCCTTTGACTCTCCTTGTAATTGACTGCCCATCTTTAGCCTCCTGAAGTCCTCTTGGGATTTCCTGAGGTCATGGCTACTCCCGAGGTAGTTGAGCCGGCGCAAGACACGAGGCACGCCGCCCCGGAGCACTATAGCACTTGCCATGATATTCGCCGCGAGACTGCGCACCAGACTTGCTCATCATCCTAACTCAGACGGTACCCTCGAAGATACGTCCTAAGAGTGATGTCTTTGCCAAGCTGCTGCAGCAAAGCCTCCGCCGGCTTGAAGTCGGTGGTCGAAAGATTAAGCTTTACGTGCTCGACGCTGGACGTGGCTATAGATAGCTTTTGTGATGCCCCAAGGCGTAATGGAACATTGCGGCTCTGAATGGCGTAGTGACTCATGGCCGCGATATTCGAATCAACAATGTTGCAACGTATGCAATAAGGCAGAACAGCTGCTGTCTCTTGACTAACTAGGTACAATCATTGAATGACTGTCTTGGAAAAAGAATGAAGATCCTGTGAGATTTGATTTTCTACGTTCGCCCCTGGCGTAGTCATCTGGGCATGGACGTCCCCCCAAATGACCTTGACACAAATAGCCCTGCCGTCTGGAAGCGGGCTTGTGCTTCTGCCATGCCACATATTGATTGAATACGCCCAACATCAGCTGACCACATATGCGTGCGTGCAGTTCCGGTGGCACATGGAGGGTGACCTCGTCCATGAGCAGCTTGTTTGTGTGTGGCATTCTAGCCACCGGGCATGGCCCGAGCTCGTGCCACGGGCTTGCCGTGTTTTCCCCTGTCTCCAGTATGAGTGGCTTCCATCCTTGGAAAGTGAGGCGATCGCCATATAAAAGCACACAAAGGGTTTAGCCTTGGACCGGTCCCAACCTAATGGATGATGGGGATCCGGGTCGCGGATGAACCGGAGCAGCGCACCTGGTATTGCCGTGAGCACAAACTCAATTCTCGGCCTTGATGTCACTCGCCCTGGGCCTTTGTCTTACCAAGCTCACCGATGCCCTCCGAGCTCGCATTCTGTATTTGGAATTCCTTGGAACTCAAATGACTATTCATGCACCGACGGCCGCCCGTGACACGATCTAATGCAGCCTTGGGTTAGAACAGCCCGAAATAATCACCCCGTACTGTGGTAAGCATCAAGTTGTCCCACCACGCTTCGCGTCAGCCATGTTCATCTCATTGGGGTGGCGCTAGGGACCACATCTGATCGGTCGGGCATTATTCATCGTCTGTGCGAACCTCAAGGCAGGTGTGCGAGACTTTCGGCAAGTATCTTTTTGTAGTCCGGCATAAGTTACACAAGTGTATCCAGGTGATAATGATGCGTGCTTCCCGTATCATGGGGCGCTGTGGCTCCCTTTCTCCTGTTCCAACACCACGTCGACTGCTGTGTTCCTCTGTGTGCACAAGTCTGTACCTTCTATTAAAGTTAAATCATACGGAAGTAATCGTCCGATATGTTATTTATGCCGTCGTCCCATCTGTGGGCCATTGCCGCCTCAGCCGGCCTATCATCTGCTCGAAAGTGTGCCGATCTCACTTTGGAGGTGCCTGTTGTCTCCCGCAATGCGGTGTTTGATTTAGATGCACCGACAGACAATATTGAAGTGACCAACTTCGTACTCGACCTTACTCGTCAAGGCCATAACCTCACTGATGAAGCTCTCGACGGCGTGGGTCCCACCATCTTCACACGATGACGTCCGTTCCGTGTTCTAACCATTACAGTACGCAACCATAGAGAAGACTTACACCGTGGCGGCCACATATTGCGAACCAAACAAAGGTCCATCCAAAACCGTCCAATTACTGACCCACGGGATCGGATTTGACCGCACGTACTGGGATCTCCCCGCCAATGACTACAACTACAGCTATGCGGCCGTAGCAAACGACGACTACGGCTTCAGCACCTTCGCCTGGGACCGCCTCGGAATCGCCCAGTCCGAGCACGGGGAACCCGTCAACGAGATCCAGTCTTGGCTGGAGACCGCGGCGCTCCACACCCTGACCCAACAGCTGCGCGAGGGGTCCATCGCCGGGATCAGCTGTGGCTTCGACAAGGTCGTCCACGTCGGGCACTCGTTCGGCAGCATCCAGAGTTATACACTGGCCGTACTCTACCCCGGCGCCAGCGATGGGCTCATCCTGACCGGGTTCAGCCAGGTCGCCACATTCCTCCCCTACTTTGCGCTCGGCGCGGACTTCGTCGCCGCAAACGGGCTGCTGGCTTTTGAAGACTATCCGGACGGGTACCTAGCCTCCGGCAGCCCCTCCAGTGTCCAGACAAACTTCTTCCCCCCTGGGAGCTTCGACCCCGCGTTGTTGGACCTAGCGGCTGCTTCAGGCAAGCCGGTCACCGCCGGAGAGCTCTTGACTCTTGCGGGTGCAACTGCAGAAACGAACCCTCTGGCCAGTCCGGTCCTGATTATCACTGGAGGTGAGCTCGTGTCTGCACCAAGAGGAATGTGTGCGGAACTGAGACTGACACCCCACAGGTCGGGATATTCCTTTCTGTGGGGGAGATTGCCTCTTGACAATGTCGTCGCTCCCCAACTGGCTCGAGAAGAGCAGGCCTTTATTCCCTTCGACTAGCAAATTCGAGGCAGTCATTGTTGAGGGAGCCGGACACGGGCTGAACCTGGAGTACTCCCACCCTTTCACGTATAACAAGATGTTGGATTTTGTTACACATAATATTGGACTGTAATCGCGGTTCATGTCTGTCTCGTTGATAGCAGCCAGGGACTCTATCAAATGCATGCACAGTGTTGGCAAGCTCAATTCCGAAACAGAGCGAGGCGTTGGGAGCAAAATCACTGTGCCTTGGACTCGGACCAGTACCGCCAACCCAGGATTTATCGTGAGCTCCATTCGTCTCTTCGTAATCTGCACGTGCAGGTCCTGGGCACCCCTCTCTGTAACTCGTACAAGCCTTCAATCTTCCAGACTCAGCACTGAGAACACAGATTTATATCTCATCAGAACCAAAGTCAGGCACTGGGAGGAAGCGTCCCATGGGGTCAACAATGACTTGGTGTGGATGAGCTGCTTCTTACCTCGGTGGTTTAGTCCGGTGCCGGGATTGTATGAGAGCAAATCTCTGCAGCATGGTTCCAGGTAGATTCAATGGTACCTTGGATGTGGAAATCATCGAGCCTTGGCTCTGGTTTAGCGCTGAGGACCATGTACTGGAATCTGTTCTAAGTCTGTACTGTTGTGTCTCAAAATTTATTGTTATCGCTGTTGTATTTTTTTTTTTATCTAACGCTGGGTCATTGGGCGTTTACGACTGACTGCATGAAGGGGACCACAGTGGCTCACTTTTGTTTTATTTTTTTAAAAAGGAAAAAGACAAAAAAAAAAGGGGGGGCGGGGATTGTGGCCGGACTGAAAAGGAACATTTGAAACCAAGTAACGAGCAATAGCCACAAATTTATTCCCGCTTGTTCGCAAATGCACTGCCAGTGGCAGCAGTTTTTTTTCCCTCCTAAAGCCAATTTACCATTTTTAGCAGCGAGAACAGCAGTACCCGATGCACTCCCATAGCTCGTTGAACCTGAGAAGTAGAGTGTGCGAGCGGCTTCGTCAAACGGCAACCGCTCCAGCGTGAGTCCCGGCCCGAGAGCCGCCGGCCCAATACTCCGGTGGGGACAAAGGAGACATGTAATCATGTAGTCGAAAAGTTTTAACATTTCTCTGTCGTAGTGCCCGTACTTCTGGCCCAAATGATCGCATAATCAATGTTGGGCGGGTGGAATAACCAGAATGGTCCAAAGGGATATGATATTATGCTACGACGGAGAGTAGGTTAGCCTCAAGCTCCGTTTCAAGTTGAGAATAGTGGCGAGCCTTCTTTAGGCTAAATCTGGGTAATATTTGTCAGCCAATTGCTTAATTACTTCCTACCTTGTGACGGACTTGAATAGATTGCCATTCGGCTCCATCGGGAGTATGACCACTTCCCTTCCATGGTTGTCTGTAAAGAGTGCTGATAGTCCTCATGCCATGGATACTTTGCCAGGTTGAGGGTGTAATATGGGTCTTGGCAGATCTGTAAAGAGTGCTGATAGTACTCATGCCACGGATACTTAGCCAGGTTGAGGGTGTAATATGGGTCTTGGCAGATCCGATTCTCTTATATTGAACCTATCAACATTGAAGTAAAGTATGTGTGTGGCTGACGTGGGTTTGGATGGTGGCTATGGGGCCGTGGGCTGAATTTCCCGTGATGGCACTACATCTTATGGAATAAAATATGAAGCAGTCTCTTGGCTTTTGGACAGTAATCTACCTCTCCCGATTTCAGCAGCCACCAAGACAACGAACATAATGCATTCTCATTTACTTCCCGTTTTTCTGTTACTGGGCCTTCGCGGCCTTGCCGCTGCGTCAACTTTGCGGCGATCCGAAGTTACAGATTGCTTGACCAGAGCTGAAGTTACACAGGTCTTGCCCGGATCTACAAACTTCACTGCAGCAATCAAGCCATTCAACTTGAGGCTTCCTTTTACACCAGTAGCCGTAGCCGTCCCGTCGACGGTGAGCGAGATACAGTCCGCAGTGTCCTGTGCTGCCGCCCTTGGGATCACTGTATCTCCCAAGTCAGGCGGTCACAGTTATGCGTCTCACGGTCTCGGTGGTGAAGATGGGCATCTCATGATTGATCTGAAGCTGTTCAACTCTGTACAATTGAACACGTCCACGGGTATTGCGGACGTTGGCCCAGGGGCCAGGCTCGGTAAGATGGTATTCATACTATTGAATCTCTTCTCATGCTAGGCCTCGAGGTCTGAGAGCATTTCTTTCTTTCCTCAAGTGGCCTGACTATTTACGGAATCCTCACCGAGTACCTTTCTCCAACCTCCCTTGGCATTATGATGTAACTCTAGCTAATCAAGATACTTTCGGCTTCAGGAAATGTTGCCACGGCTCTATACGATCAAGGGAAGCGTGCAATAAGCCATGGCACGTGTCCGGGGTAAGTAGAGCTTTTACTTCCCGCTCTTATTCTCATGAAGTTACAAGCTTCATGGAATTAGGTGCTGATAGGTGGTCTTAGTGTGGGAGTAGGTGGCCATGTGCTTCACGGCGGATACGGCTACATATCACATACTCACGGGCTTGCACTGGACAATCTGGTCGCTGCCGAGGTTGTGCTCGCTAACAGTTCAGTCGTAACTGCATCAACTACCGTCAATTCGGACCTCTTCTGGGCCCTCCGCGGTGCCGGCTCCTCATATGGGGTCGTGACGAGCCTCAAATTTCAGACCTTCCCCGCGCCGGATGATAATATCGTCTTCTCTCATACCTATTCGTGGACACAGCAACAGGCAGAGGATGGACTGGCAGCTCTCCAGAAGTTCGCCAACTCGTCGATGCCTACGGAAATGAATGTCAGAATCATCATCAACGGCTTTTCGACCTCCCTTCTGGGCGTATACTATGGAACGAGAGAAAACTATGATGCGGCCATAGCTCCGCTCTTGGAGCAACTTGGAAATTCCACGAGCACCAGTGTTTCAACCAAGGGCTGGATTGATACTCTCCTCAACTACGCCTATGCACCCAGTTTGGAAACACCACTGGACTACGACTATGTAAGTCTCGAGTCCGCAGCGCAGGCAGAAAGTCACTAACGAGTGTAGCATGAGACATTTGTAGGTTATGCGGGACACTGTCCCAGACAAATGCACTGCATCGCTGACGCGCTGGCTTCTTTTTAAGTTCGCGAAAAGTCTGATGAGCCCTTACTTGACTGGATCCGCCCTCAAAGCTCTGTGCTCCTACTGGTTCACCACAGCCAAGCGTATCAACCGGGTACGTGTGCCATGAGAATGGAAAGGGATCGTCTCAACAGCTAACGGCAACCAGGACTGGTTTCTGATCCTAGACCTCCACGGGTAAGTCAACCTCCCATCAATCTCGCGTGCCCATTTTCTGTCACGCGCTTTTGCTGAGTGGCATTTCCAGGGGGCCCAATTCGGCAATCTCCAAGGTCCCAGCCGACAGCACCTCGTACGCACACCGAGGTACCATATTCAAGGCGCAGTTCTACGACCGAGTCTATGTAGGGTCCTACCCCAAGGACGGCTTCTCCTTCCTCAACGGCTGGGTCTCCGCAATAACCTCGGCAATGAATACTACCGACTTTGGCATGTATATCAATGTACGTCCTGGAACTTCCCCTCCACCTGCAAGTTTGAACACGCGGCAGGGGTCCATATCATACGACTAACGAGTGGAAAATAAGTACGCTGATACCTCGCTGAACACGACCGAGGCCGAACATGTCTATTGGCTGGGTCACTACAAGCGACTATCCGAGATCAAGCAAGTATTAGATCCCAGGAATATATTTTCGAACCCGCAGGCGGTTCACCCCAGCTAGGGATCGACGTCTACTGGAAGCAAGTACTTCTGCGCGTGTTTTTCTTTTAAGCAACCAAGCGTCATGAAACAAAGGGATTGGAGCAGCATGAAGAGGAATATTTCTCTAGTCTTGAAGTCGCATCAAAGGTCTCTGTGAGGCGAGAATCTAAATCTAGAGATCCTTACCTTTCTGGACGGGATAGAAACAGCCTCGGAGGAGTACCTAAATACCTATCGCCTTAGGAGTTTAGTTCAACAATCCTTCATGTATATCACGGCTTCCACACCCTTGGCCAACGAGATTCCCTGAATATAATTAAAGACTTGCTATGGGAGATTAACCTTACGTTTGCAGGTCATCCAGGACACAAGCAGAGAGAGAGATCCAATATATCCTAGGGTGCCTCAAGTCGCTAATCTATTATAACCAGAGTTATAATTATACAATATTTATATTTTTATAAAAGACTTTTAATATATATTTATATATTTATAAAACTTTATATATAATATAAAATTAATTAGTTAATATTTTATAAATATTTCTTTGTAATTATATACTATTATAAATAACATTTATCTTTTTATTTCTATTTAAGTCTTAATATATATTATTATAAGATGAGATATAGAGATAGGGCAGCTGTCCTTAATACGTTAATTATGGTTAAGTTGGCGCTACCTTCTATATAAGAGAGAAGGTTAAAGGGGCTAAGGAAAGGGTCTTAAGGATTAGAGGATATGGGTGAGTTGGGCCTACTGGATAACTAAGAAGCCAATAGGGCCCTACTGTACTATGCCTATATCTCACAAATATTAATTTCTAAATATTAATAAATATAAATAAATAACTAATATAGTTTACCTAAAGTAAACTATATTAGTAAGTAAATTAATTTTATAATATTTACTAGCTTTTATTAATCTTGGTACTTAATTAAAGATAATAAAAAAACTAATATAGTTTACCTAAAGTAAACTATATTAGTAAGTAAATTAATTTTATAATATTTACTAGCTTTTATTAATCTTGGTACTTAATTAAAGCTAAATAAATAATAAAAGCTTATACTAATTAATATTAACTACACGTAATTACTTATTATTAATTAGATTTATTAATATAAAGGGGTTAAAGTAAATATAAATAGGCCTATAAGTATTGAGGTTTTAATAAAATAACTATTTTTTAATATTATTTATAATTTTAATTTTATATTACTCTTATATTAACTTGCTTATTTAAATATTTAATATATTACTATTTTATAATAATAATATATATCTTATATCTTAAAATGAAGAAATGCTTTGTAGAGTTTAAGTTATTTAGAAACTTAAATAAAATAACATAAAACTTATAAAAACATAAAAAGTTGCTTAAATGTTTAATATTTTATATATAATACTATAATATAAAACATATTAATAATAAAAAGTATAAAGAATTATATATTAATATTCACAAATTTAATTAAATTAAGAAGTAAATATTTATTAAATATATTATTAATTAAAATACTTAATAATATTTCTTACAACGTTTTAATATAAGATATATAATTAATTATTTATTAATAATACATCATATTAAGTTTATAAATAAATATAAAGCTTCACACTTTATAAATATATAACTTAAGTGAAAATTAAACTTGATTAATTTTATAATTATAAAAAAGACTTTTATGAAATTTTAAAAGTTATTAGAAATTAATTTAAGCTTTTTTATAATACAATAACTAAATATAAAATTATTGGTAAAAGTCTTTATAATTTTAATAAAATTAGCTTTTATAATAAATATAAATATTTTATTAATAATAATTATATGTATTAGTAATAATTATATATATTAATAATGATTATATATATTAAGAAGCTAATGCATCCTAGGAATTTATAGTGTATCTATAGTTATTACAGCTAGTAAGTAACTTCTGGTGAATTTACGATAAATGTATAGTAAATCTTAAGATTTACTATAAATTCATAAGAAATTAACTTATAAAGATAAATAAGGACCTCTACTTAAAAGATAGAGGCTATTAATCTTACTTATTTACTATTATAAGCTTTAAAAAGGCTACATTTATTTAGCTCATTAATTAAAATAAGTTATAATCATTAAATATATTAATATAATAGACTAATATAATTTATTATTTATTAGTATTTAAGCTGATTGTTATCTTTTATATTAGATTTTAAATTTAAGTTTTCTTATATTTTAATTAAATTAATTTTTTGAAAATAAAATAACAATAATAGAGCTAGTTTCAAATAAACTTAATACTCTAATAAGTATTTAAAGTTTAAAAGAAATATAAATGCTTAAATATTATATTATATTTAGTTTCTAAATATAAATATATAATAAAAAAATTTAAAACTTTATTTAAAACTCTATTCATTATATTATTAAGTTTAAGCTTTTTATAATATTAAAAGTAATTTATAATAAAACCTTTCCAAAACAATGATATTAAAACTATATTTAAACGAGCTAAAACTTCACTTTAAAACTTAAATTTTATTATTTATAAGCTTAATATTTGCTTAAAACCTTTAATATTATATAGTTTTATCTTTCTTTATTAATAAAAATCTTAAATTGTTAGCTGGGTCACGTATTGCAATATGAGTGGTGGTTAATGGTTCTGATATTTAATGGTTGCTAAGAGTAGGTAGATATATAGGTTTTGCTAGCTGTGGGCTTAAATAAGTAGAAGCCAGGGGCTTAGTCAGCCCCTTACTACTTTAATACTAGCCATTTACCTACTATAGTGACTACTACTGGGAACCAGCTGTATTTATCTATAGTGGTGACTATTGCCTACTATGGTAACTACTGCTAGGAACTAGCTGTATTCACCTATAGTAGTATGTAATGATCAGAGGGTTTCCGAGTCTGTTAAACCTAAAAGATCAAGGGTTTATGTTCGAAATATATTATTAGGCGGTTGTTAAGCAATATTTATTAACTAATAATGATCACTAGCTATAAGGCTATCCAATACTGGGATTGAATGCTTAGATTAATGACTAAAGAGTTTATTTTATAAAAGCTATCTACTATAGTAATAACCATATCTTGTATATATATTCTAACTCTTTAGTAGCTTGATAGGATTAATAATGATTCTATTGATTAGATATTACTTAATGGAGTTAATATAGATCTCATTAAATCTAGTGGGTTCCTAACCCTAACCCTAATAAGGTAGCATTATTAACTGGATTAGGTATTTAGCTAGCTTAAGGATTACCCCGCTGAAGTTAAGGATGCTTTTTATAGTAGTTAGCTGCTAATACTGAGTGGTTTATAATACTATTTCCCTCCTTACTTTTTTCATTCTTAAAAGTGTTTCTATAAGTAGTTCTGGGTTTATCTATATTCTCGTTTATGTCTTCCTAATTCGTTATATTGGGTAGGGTTACTAAGTCTTATCCCGTGAAGTCTTTCTCTATTGCTAAGTATAAGGCCGCCCTTCTTTTTGCTATTGCCTTAAAGGACAGCGTTATCCCTATGCCTTATTCCTATTACAAAGAATATAACCTGGCCAAGGACTATAAGGTTGCAGATTTAGAATCTATCTGCTATTAGACCTATATCCGCCTTAATTTATCTAATTATAATATTTAAGGTCTTACTCCTAATTAGCTAAATAAGGTCACCTTAATATACCATTAGTTAGAGGAGGAGCTAGAAGCTGTAGAGGAAGAGGCCTAGCGGCTAAACGCGAGGATCCTGCGCTTTTATAAATAGAAGCGGATATAATATAAGAAGATAATGCATGTGGTTCATTGGGGTATTAATAATGTGGAGGAGTTGGAATGTATAGAGAAGGAGGAGGCTAAGGTAGAGTGGGTGTGGATTGCCGTATAATCCGTTAAGGCTATACGGAGGAGTTCTATAGAGGAGGCTAGTAGAATGGTAGCGTAAGAGGCTTGGCTGTATTCTAAGGGTAAGGTTGGTGTTTTTGATTGGATTTCCTTAATAGGTGATAGTGCTAGCTAGTCTGAATTTATAGGTACTGGTAATAAAGGGGGTGTGCCTATAGGTAGCTTGTCTAGTACTTGATTTTGTTACTAGAAATGAAATTTATGCTGATGCTATCTAATTGGTCCTATCTTCTAGCTGTTTTTTAGTTTATTGATTATGCTGTATTGTTCTAATTCTGTTTTCTTATAATTAGTACCTGTTGGAGCGTGGGGTGTGGGTATTAGTATTTATTTAGGTTGGTTTTTAGGGTGTAACTGGTATTTGGGGTATGGGTTAGAAAGGGTGATTGATATTAGTGCATTTTTTTTTAAAGAGATAACTAGTAATTGGTTTTAGTTGTTTTTATTATAACTAGTCTCCTGTTAGTTGTCTCCCTTGTTTTAGTTGTGGTGAAGACTGGGGTTTATTATATAGTTTTATTATGATAATAGTTTATTATAGTTTATTGTGTGTGGGGCTCCTAGGCTGTGTTTCTGGCTCCTTGGGCTGTTTTGTGATGGATCGTGTGTGGTATTGTTTGAGTTTATTGTAATAGTGGGTTAAATTTTAGGCTGGTTCCCATGTATTCTTACTAGAATTGTAGCTTTTCCATTTGATAAGGTACTCCATTGTTCCTTAGTATTATCTTAAGTCTATAATGTTTTCTACTTTATATTCCTTATTACATTTATTAATAGTTTTAATTTATGTTTCTAATTTTACGTTTTCTAGTGCTAGTTTGAGAAGTAAAATATAGAAGTTATTATATTGTTTTATTCTTTTAGGTAGTAAAAGTTTATAGTTAGTATCTGATTATTTTCTTAAAATTTTAAAGGGGCTGATTTTCTTATGATTAAGCTTATTGTTAGGTTGCTTGGTTTTAATGTTTTGATGAAGAAGATAGACCTTATCTCCCTCCTCAAGAATTAGTCTCTTAATTCTTTTCTAATTTATATATTTTATTATTTATTTCTATATAAAGGAGAGTTTAGCTTGGATATTCTTTTGGATTTATCTAATTTATATTACTCTTTATTTTACTAATTCCACTAGAGTGTTATCTGGTAGTAATTTATAATATGCCTGAGGTTTATATCTATAGAGTATAAAGAAAGATAACTGTTTAGTTGTACTGGTGGTTGTGCTGTTGTAGGCAAATTGTGCTAATAGTAGTAATTCAACCTAATTATCCTATAACTAGTTAATGTAATATTGGAGGTATTATTCTATAATCTAGTTAATTCATTTTGTTTGTTTATCTATTTATAGATATACTGTTATTAAGAGCTTATATTTTGCTTTAAGTTATTTCATTAGTAACTTCTAGAAGTTTAATGTAAAGAGCTTATCTCTATTTGAGATGATTTTATATAGTATGCTGTGGTTGCTTATAATAATTTGCAAGAATGTATATGTGAGTTCTTCTGCTATGCTAGCTTCCTTATATGGTATAAAGTATGCATACTTGCTTAATCTATAAACTACTACTAGGATATTATTATATAGTACTCCAGTTAAGGGTTCTCATAAGGGAGGTAGCTTGATAATAAAGTTTAGGCTAATGAATAACTATATAGCTATAGGTACTAGTAGGGGTTTTAATAATCTATATGGTTTGTATCTAGAGGCCTTATTTTTGTTGTATGAGTTGTATTTGCTAATGATATTTTGAATCTTTTTCTTAAGGTTAGGGATTTAGTGATTCTACTAAATCCTTTTGATTGTTGCTATAATACCTTAGTGGTTGTATGCTGGTGCTTTATATATTTTTATAATTAACTTATCTTATTGTTTCAGATTAATAAGGGTTTTTCTAGTTTGGAAGTTGATTTTAATTGTGGTGTTAAGTTCTTAATTAAGGATGAGACTTTTGTCTTCTTGAGTCTTAAATACTGTTTATTCTATAGATAAATCCTTATCCTGATGGTTGGGTCTTTAACTAAGCGCGTCTGCTCTTGCGTTTTTAATTCTATCTATATGGATGACCTTGATGTTAAATTATAATAAGAATTCTATATACCTGACTTATTGCTTATTAAGAGTCTTGGTTATTATAAAGGTTATAAGATTCTTATAGTTTATGTAGAGTTTGATCTGCCTTTTGGCTCCTATAAGGTAGTATTGCTATTCCTAAAATGCACATACTATTACTATAAATTCCTTATCTGATGTAATATAGTGGGTTTCTAGTTTATTAAACTTCTTGCTGAAATTTATAATAATGCGTATCCTTCCCTGGTTGTCTTTCTAAGTAAGTTCTCTGCTTATAGCATTATTTGAGACATTTATATAGACTTTGAATTCCTTTTCTGGGTTTGCTTCTTTAAGTATGGGGTCTTCTATAACTTTATCTCTAAGTGTTTAAAAAGCTTGTTATTTAGTATCTATCTATCTAAAGGTATAATCCTTCTTGGTGAGGTCTGTTAGAGGTTTTATAATATTGCTATATGTTAAACGGAACCGCTCAGCAGGGCGTTGGTACTCCGTGCAAGGAGTTACCCTAGACTTCGTTGTAAGGAGTTACCCTAGACTTCCTAGCAAGGAGTTACCCTAGACTTGCGAGTCAGGCGATTTTCGCTAAGTACGCCCAGTGCGTGCGTGACGCAAGATGAGTTTGGTGGCCGTGAGTCGATTATTTTGGCCTGCATTTGCACCTTAATTCAGACCTCTGCATTACCCTTATTTCTTACCCAAAAAGTATATGACTTAGTGCATTGGATAGCCTGATTTCTGAAGTTTGTATGTACTTAATTTGGGCATTGCTAGGGCTATGGTTGGCTGGCTGCTTGGAACCAAAGATGGTGTGTTGGAAGGGCGAATTTTCCGGCATTTGCAAATTTGCACTAGAGCCGACTGCAGCGTGCCCAGGGGTGAGACGACGTCGGAGGGTATATAAGGAGGGCTTACAGAAGCCCAACTTAATTCAATACAAAGTTGTCCAGACCATTGTCAATTGTCCGAATTCGCCTCAGGGCACCACACTGCGACCCTGCCGAAACACACGCTGAACTGAATGCTATTTTATAGCACAAATTCATCAGA
>NQMI01000010.1:11580-70899 GCA_002270565.1 Stenocarpella maydis
TCTCTAGGATAAAATAAACTCTATATATATAGAACTAAAGCTATCTAATTATATAGAGTACAGCCCGATACTCATGTTTTATTACATCATAAAGCTTCTCAGCAGTAGTCTATAAGCCACTCTTATACCAGACTGGATAATAAACCCCATCTTTCACCTATATCAGGTAAGCACCCCAGCCATCCAAGCTTGCATCAACTATAAGGATGATCTCTCCCCCATTATAGTTAATATTCATAAGGTAGGGTTTTAAAGTAATTATTAACTTAAGGGCATCCATAGCTTTCTGGCAGCTTTTAGTCTAAATAAACGGAATACCCTTCTTTAATAGGTTAAAGAAAGAATATAATATAATTCCGTAAAAGGGCATCTAAATCTAATAAAAGTTAATTAGGCTAAGAAATGATTGGAGCTAGCTAATATTTTTATAAATCTCCCACTCCTTAATTTTAATAATCTTCTTATTTATAGGAGAGCAGCCTAGAGTCCCATATATATAACCCATAATATTAGCCTGCTTTTTATACTATTCAAATTTAGCAATATTAATTGCACCACCAGCAAGCTCTATATTAAAAAGTATATTATCAAGGTTCTTAATGTGCTCTATAATATACCTTTATACCCTAGGAAGGTTATTAAGCTCTTAATTATTATAGGTAGACTCTAGCCCTTTTACCACAATATTATTAAGGAATGGGTGGCAGATCATTAGAATTAGGTTATAAAACAAGCAAACTATACATCTTATGAACTATACTACTAAGTTTGTAGCTCCTATAGGCAGCCCATACTATTAAAATAGCCTGATCAGAGTTATAAAGGTAGTAATATTACAGCTTTTCTCTTCCAGCTTAATCTAATTATACCCTAAGAAAAAGTCCAAGAGCAACAGAACCTGACACATTATAAACTCCTCAGCAAACTCATCAGCAGCTAGAGGAATAAAAGCATCTCTAATTATAACTCAATTAGCCTTAAAGATATTATTAATTAACTAATAGCTACTATCCTTCTTCTTAATAAGGAACTACTAGTTTTAGTAGGGGGCATAAGATTCTTTAATTATACCCCTAGCTTCTTGCTCCCTTAATATTTTAATAGCAGTCTCCCTTAACACTCTAGGGAGCTTAATAGTTTTTATCTAATATACCTAATAAGGAACTATCTTAATGAACTAAGGAGGGGCAATATCTATACTAATCGGGGAGATATAAGACCAGTCCTATATAAGAGCTTCTTCCCTATTCTCCAGGAGGTAAGTAAATATTAACTTTTCCTAATTAGAGAGCCATTTATAGTTTCCCATAATAATATGCTAAAGGCACTTTAGCGTTAATTACAACCCCCTCAGAATAGAGGAGAATCTAGGTCTAATCTATAGATCATATTTGCTTCCTCTACCAGCATTAATCAGATACCTAACCCTAGCCTTATAGCTTAGCTTCCAATTTACAGTTCCCTCAGGAACAATGCCATTAGAGGGAAAGTCATCAATAGGGTGGACTTTTACCCCTACCCTTTTATACAGGGTCCTAATAGCTAAAGCAGTTGTCCCCTTTTCTTAATCCAGCCGGAATTAAGTTACAGGTCTCTAGGGTGCACCCATCCAAACAAAAAACTACTAATTAGAGTAACACAATAGGATATTAAGCCCATAGATATAGAGAAAGGAGGCAAAAAATTTTAGCACTAGGGTTCTAGCTTCCTTATCTAAAAGGCTCCCAAGGATATCATTATCCTGGGACAACCTAAAGTTAGTTTTAAGAGGGTCCATTAGGGCTCTAATTATAACCTACTTCTAATTAGAGAAGTCTAACTAAAGGAGAACTATTATTACCCTCTAAAGAAGGTATTTTCAGGGAACCGTTGCACCTTTAGCAGCAGCTACCTGGAAAGGCTTCTGGTTCCTCCTCCCCAGCCCATATATTACTTGCAACCCATTAAGAGTAATATATGCAAAAAGGAACCCCCTTAATTACTTAAAAGTTAAGTTTATATTTAAAAAGAAAGGCATCCCTAAAAGGATATTATAGGTAGTATTATGCATTTCATCATCCATAATAAAGAAAATAGCCCTTATCCTATTATAGCTAATATATACCTACTCCTTAGTTACTCTAATTAGTACTAGTAATGCTCTATTATAAACTATAGAGTTTATATCTTAGAGTGGAGTATAGGATAACTTATTCCGGCAGCAATAGGATAAAGAAAGAAGATTTATCTTAGCACCTATATCCAATAGGGCTAGAAGGATCTTATAACTCTCTAAAGCAATCCTAACATTTAGGTAGGCAGATTTGCAGTAACTATAGTTTACTATATTAGCAGTTTAAGATAATATCAAATTTACCTTATACCTGATAATATGCATTTAATTAGAGCTTAAGTATTACTTATATCTAATTTTAGATAAAGCAGAGATCATACTGAGTCCTGGACCTGTGGCTTAAGGCATATCCCTATCCAGGACTAGCTTAAAAGGCTACTCATCAAGAGAGGTATTATCCCTACAAGTAAGGAGCTCTCTAATCAGAACAGCATTAGTCTCACTAAGCGCGAGAATATCCAAAATCAGCATTTTAATTAAGATAGCAAGGATAGCATCCATAGCCTTAGCTTTAGGGGTCTAGGGGATCAGGGGTCCTTATTTGGGCTTAGCTTTAGTTGATTTTTCAGTTCTACTNAGTAAAACCATCCTCCTAATTATAATCAGCTTCTAATAAGTTTAAGGATATAATTATACCAGGGCTATTAAGTCCCAAGCAAGCCCAGCTTTAATTATAGCTAAGCACCCTATTAATATATACTCAATTTACATCAAGTTTATTCAACACAGGCTATAGGCTTTCTATAAGGTTATTCTTAGTTATAAACTTAATCTCCATCTAGGCAAACTTATAAACCAAGTCATCTACCAAAGAGTCTTCATTAAACCAGACATTCTTCTAAATGATCTTATATCCCAGCTAATTAGAGTGAGAGAGAGTTTATACTAATAATTCCGTAATCCTCAGGGCAGATTAAGGCTATAAGTAAGGTATCTTCATAAGCTAAATAAGAGGGAGATAGCAAGTTGCAAGACCAGCCCCCCTCATATTATTATACTCATCCTAACGGGAGTACTCCAGTTCCTTATTAATTAGAGAAAGGAGTTCTATCTTAAAAGTTCTCCAGTTATAGGTTCTAGCCTCCTTATTAAATATACTTCTAGTAGCTAACATCTTCTTTAGGGTTAATAGCAAGATTCAATAGAATGGCTAGGTTAGCAAGATCAGACCATCATCAGTAGAATCCAGTACCTAGTTATAAGTTGCAATTTAGTGCTTCCAGGCTTCCAGATCTTCAGCAGGGTAATTCCTCCAGATAATATCAATTACCTTAGATAAATCAGCATAAAAGGCAGCATTATGGATTTAGTAGTGGGCCATTAGCTGGCCTTTCTAACCAACCCAATCATGCTCTCCTACAGTAATCATATAAACATCATTAACTAGACTTAAGGTAACACAAACCTAAAGGAATAAGCTAAGTACCTAATCTAATGAATACTAGAACTAGTTAGCAATAGTCTCCACTAAATTAACAACTTTAACAATATTAGTTCCATTAAATTACAAAATTAATTAAAGCACAAATAGCAAGGCCCAAAGGGCAGCATTTCTAAAGGGCATTAAAGGTATAATAGGCTGAAAAGCTGCCTAAATAGGTAGCATAGGAGTATAACGCTCCTAATCAGAGGTCCCAGATGGGGTAGGGGCAGGTTCCTAAGGAGACCAGCATCCTTAAGGTAGACCTTTCTTTAACAAAAGCCCCCTTACCTCATCTACATCCTACTCCCTTCCCCTAGAGGGAGAACCTCTAATAGATAGGGGAGCAGAATAAATATCTTCTATTAGATAAATAGAGGATATAGGTCCTAATTAGTCTCTCACAATAACAATAGAGGTAAATGTTTCTCTCCACCTTTACGTTCTCAGGAGAGGGCCTAATATAAGTACTATCCGAAGGTATCAAATGTTTCTCTCTACCAGGGGTCTCAAGAGAAGGCAAAAGCGTAAATACTATTCGGGGTCCGCTAAGACGCATACAGGAGTAAACAGGTCCTAATCAGTCCCTCACAGTAACAGTAAAGTCAAATGTTTCTCCACACCAGAGCTACTTTCTGAAGAGGCAAGATATAAGTATTATCCAAGGGTATCAAATATTTCTCTCCACCAAGCATATCCAGAAGAAGCAAAGGTATTAAGTACTATTCAAAATTCACTAAGACGCATATAGGAATAACCAAATACAATCTAAGTAAATAATATCAGTATAAAAGGTTACATCAAATACTATAAAGTCTTGCTATAGTAGCAGGCAGGAGCTACTCAACTGCAAGCAACCAGAGGAGAGGACANACTTTAGTTCCTAGATTAGGGTCCTAAATCTTCTTTAGTTCCCTAAGAGATATATCGCCCTTGAGTTTAGGGTAGTTAGCAATTAGAAACTAATATCTCTAAATATAAGGTAAGTCCATCCTTCCTTTTAAAAGCAAAAATTCCAGATAGCCTCTAGCAAACTTCTTAATACTATAATATTTTATATCCCTATAAAAAGCTAGAGCTATAGGATTAAGCTAGTTAGACCTACCTTTATAGATATCCTCTTAAGAGCTAAGGAATACCAAGTTACTTTCCCACCTAGAAAACCAGACTAAGCCAAGCTTAATGAGTTCCAGCAATTTGGAGCATTAGTAGGCCCTATAATTAAAAGAAGTGCTATATCTATAGCACTTTCTAATCTTACCATTCCATTAATAGGCTAGCTTAAATATATTCCACTAATAGTCTTTAGAGTATCCATTAGTAAAACCATCCTCTTAATTATAATCAGCTTCTAATAAGTTCAAGGATGTAATTACACTAGAGCTATTAAGTTCTAAACAAACCCAGCTTTAATTATAGCTAAGCACCCTATTAATATATGCTTGATTTGCATTAAGTTTATTTAATATAAGCTATAGGCTTTCCGTAAGGTCATTCTTAATCACAAACTTAATCTCCATCTGGGCAAACTTATAGGCCAAATTATCCACTAAAGAGTCTTTATTAAACCAAACATTCTTCTAAATAATCTTATATCCCGGCTAATTAGAGCAAGAGGGGGTTTATACTGATAATTCCATAGTCCTTAGGGCAGATCAAGGCTATAGGTAAGGTATCTTCATAAGCTAAATAAGAGAGGGATAGCAAGTCATAAGACCAGCCCCCCTTATATCATTATACTCATTCTAACAGGAGTACTCTAATTCCTTATTAATTAAAAAAAGGAGTTCTATCTTGAAAGTTCTCCAGTTATAAGTTCTAGCCTCCTTATTAAATATACTTCTAGTGGCTAATATCTTCTTTAGGGTTAATAGCAAGATTTAATAAAATAGCCAGGTTAGCGAGATCAGACCGTTATCAATGGAATCCAGTACCTAGTTATAAGTTGTAATCCAGTACTTCCAAGCTTCCAGATCTTTAGTAGGGTGATTCCTTCAGATAATATTAATTACCTCAGATGGATTAGCATAAGAGGCAGCATCATGGATTTAGTAGTAGGCCATCAGCTAGCCTTTCTAACCAACCCAATCATACTCTCCTGCAGTAATCATATAAACATCATTAACTAGGCTCAAGGTAGCGCAAACATAAAGAAATAAGCTAAATACCTAATCCAATAAATACTAAAACTAATTAGCAATAATCTCCACCAAATTAATAACTTTAACAATATTAATTCCATCAAATCGCAGAGTTAATTAAAGCACAAATAGCAAAGCCCAAAGAGCAGCATTTCCAAAGGGCATTAAAGGTATAATAGGCTAAGAAGCTACCTAAATAGGTAATATAGGAGCATAATGCTCCTAATTAGAGATCCCAGATGGGGTGGGGGCAGATTCCTAAGGAGACTAGCATCCTTAAAGTAAACCTTTCTTTAACAAGAGCCCCCTTACCTTATCTATATCCTGCTCCCTTCCCCTAAAGGGAGAACCTCCAGTAAATGGAGGAGTAGAATAAATATCTTCTATTAGGTAAATAGAGGATATAAGTCCTAATTAATCCCTTATAGTAATAATAGAGGCAAATATTTCTCTCCACCTTTACATTCTCAGGAGAGGGCCTAATATAAGTGCTATCCAAAAGTATTAAATGTTTCTCTCTACTAGGGGTCTTAGGAGAAGGTAAAAGCATAAGTGCTATTTGGGGTCCGCTAAGATGCATATAGGAGTAAATAGATCCTAATCAGTCCCTCACGATAATAGTAAAGTTAAATATTTCTCCATACCAGAGCTGCTTTATAAAGAGGCAAGATATAAGTACTATTCAAGGGTATCAAATATTTCTCTCCACCAAGCATATCTAGAAGAAGCAAAGGTATTAAGTACTATTTAAAATTTACTAAAATACATACAGGAATAACCAGGTACAATCAGAGTAAATAGTATTAGTATAAAAGGTTACATCAAATACTATAAAGTCTTGCTATAGTAGCAGGCAGGAGCTACTCAACTGCAAGCAACCAGAGGAGAGGACAACATAAATATTCGGAATACCCTTATGCTGCTAACGCCAGCCATCCTGACCGCAGGGGGTGCCAACAATAGCAGAAGCTCCAAGCTTACCAATCAGAAGGATAGCAGTCGGTAGGGCAGGAACCTCTTTAACTCCCTACAGAAGCACATAACATTTAGCACCACCATCACCCAACCCAACATTATACAATATCAGATAATATCTCAGATATAGTATTTAATAGGGTAACCAGATATTGCAATAATAACTTAAAAGGGAAAACTAAAGAGGGGCCTAATTAGTTAAACCAGGGCTCTATTACACCTAGTTTACCTATATTAAGGAATTAGCATGCTGAACCTTCGGGTGCTATATCTAAGGGCAAGAGAGTTTCAGGTAATATAGGCGGTTGGGATCTACCAAACCTTCTTAATACCAGTCCTTTATATCCCTTCTAAGGAAATAAGCCCTAATTAGATGCTATTAAATCCAATTGGAATGAATTTCTAAGGCCTAAGGATATAAATCCCTTAGTAGCTTTTCCAGGAANNAAAAAGGCACACGTTCTGCCAGAGCCCTGATCAAGCAACCACCCCAAGAGGAGCGTGGAAGGCAAGAAGAGGAGCCCCTAATGCAATAGGAGAGTTATAAGGGGAATAAAGGGTGCCAAAAAGGAGAGGCAGAAAAAGAGGGCACAAGAAATAGTTTCACAGTACACACATATATATCTAACAGATACAAATTCACAGGGTATAAAAAAGATTGATTTTTTTTTTAGGACTAGAAATTTCTCAAAAGCAACGCAGGAAGGCCCCTTCTTATAGCCTTGGAGGGAGGAGGGGGGGGATGCCAAGGCTGGTTTTCCTCCGGATTCCGAAACATGCCGGTTCCCCTAGACCCCGGAACACTAGTTTTTAAAATTATTATGCTTATATATATATTTAATGTTTTTGCCTAGATATCATTAGGGAAACTAGTTATACTTGGTTTTCTCCCTCATATATTCCTTACATCTATTATAGATATATAATACCCAGGAGATATCCTAATATTTGTTATATATTGAGCATATATATCCTGCATCTCCTAGCCTTCTATATTTCTAAGTAGGTTATCCTATAGTTTCTTTAAAAGGTCTCCCTATAATCATAACCGCTATTATATTAGTTCTTGGGGCTAGAAGGGGCGCTTATCTTAGGTAGTCTTGCAGTTTCTTCTACTAAGTTTATAGCGCAAGTATAGCCTAAGAGGCAGGTTTTCCTTCCATTCTAGGGTCAATCTATAAGAGTTCCTCCCTATTTCCTACTACTAGGGTCCTTCCCTGCTTTCCTAAAGCATTCTTAGGAAACCATCTAGTAGCTTCCTTATTACTATAGTAAGTAATACAGCTATCATTAAAGCAAGCTGTTCAACTAAGCGATGTATATGCCTTTCTGGGCTTCTGGGGATTCTTCATTAGTAGGACAGGCTGCCATTATACCTTGTCTTTCTGATGTTTCTTGTACTAGGACTTAGTACATTATAAGAAGTATAGACTATTATAAAGGTCTTCTTTATCAGGGTTGTAGAAGTTACATCCTTTATCCGGGTCTTAGTCTGGGTGTACTTAATACTAGTTGTATATAATTATTCCATAGATGCAGTACTTATTTGCAAGTTCCTATTGCAGTTTGGACCTAAGTGGTCCTTGTGCATTGCAGGTAGCCATATTAGCTTGATGGGTAGCTTTATTAGCCTATTAGGTTCCTTTAGGTACTAACTTCCAGTCCCTATTTTTCTTTAGAGCCCTATATTCTAAAGCGAAGTATCCCATCTTATTATAGTTATAGCATTTAATGCTTTTCTTATCCTTACATTGGGCAACATCCAGCTCTATAAGTCCTACATGCTATCCCTACTAGGTGCTTAACTTCTAATACTTCTTTCTTATATTTAATTTATACTTATGCAATGAGGTTCATTTAGAAGTTCGTTCTTTCTTTTCCAAGCATTATTTATAGAGTCTATTATTAATCTAGATAGCTATTTTTATATAGCATAGAAAATCATTAGGTTAGTCTATAACTTTGCTAAGTTCATCCTTTACTTTATCCTTTAATCTATAGTAGAATATGAATTTCTTTATATTATTGGTATAGTTAATTTTAATATAAATTTATTGGAATTCTACTGTATAGTTGATTGCCAAATCGCGCTGCTTGTAATTCGCTAGGTCTCTTTCTGCCTATTGTTCCTCATTTAGGTCCTAAAATAGGGACCTAAGGGCGTCTTTATAGCCTTTATAGCTGTTGAAAATCTGCTGCATTTTAAGCTTGTAGGCTTTAAATGATTCCATATTAATAAAGTTAGTTAGGTAGGGTTTAAATTAAGCTAAGGCTTATCCTTTAAGGAAAGAGGATGCATATATAACTCTTTTTCTGCTAGGCTGCACATCTAGCCTATAGAAGCGCTAGTAGGCCCTAACCTGCATTAAGTATGCCTGAAGTTATCTAGTAGTTCCGTTATAGGGGGCTGGAGTATTAAGCTTAATATATTCCTTTATTTGGATTAGGGTGTTAATAATGTTAGCTCCTAAAGGGTGGTAATTTCCTATTGAAGCTATTTGACTTCTATATTATATTAAGCTTAACCTTTTATAAGGAGGCGTAACTATCCAACCTCATTAACTAGTTCCTGGATATAGGGGTCCATAGTCTTATTATTAGCAAGTTCATCCAGCTTATGGAGAAGGTTACAGGTAGGGGTAGTTATTCCGGAATCTAATATTATGAAGGGTTCCGTATATAATATTGCTTAAAGTCCATATAGTAATATATAAATAAGAGTTATTAAAATATAATAATTAAAGGGTTCCCAAGTATGCTAAACCTAGAAGATTAAGGGTTTATATTTGGAATATGTTATTAGGCAATTATTGAGCAATATTATTGACTAATAATGATTACTAGCTATAAGGCTATCTAATGCTGGGATTGAATACTTAGATTAATAACTGAAGAGTCTATTCTATGAAAACTATTTACTATGGTGATAACTATATCTATATATATGTTCCGACTCTTCAGTGGCTCGCAGGCTTGCATACCGAGCCATCGAGCCATTGCATGAGGCTTGATACTTCATCCTTCGAGCGGGCTTGCATGGCTTGCAATCGAGCGTTGCGAGCCAGACCCTAACCCTGATAAGGTGGCGTTACTGATTGGATCAGGCGGGACGACCTTTTCGGGAGCTGTTTCCCGTCCTGCGGGGTTGTCTTCTGCGGTAGTCAGCCGCCAATGCGTGTTGGCCCATAACATAGAAAGCAGGCTAAACCTAAAACTAAGTATAACCAACTAAGTATTATAATAAAACTAATACTATGATGAAACCCACATACAACAAACCTCAGTAAAATAAGATAACAACTAGCCAGAATATTACTTAGGTAGATTAGGGGGTAACCTAAAACTCTATAACCCTAAGGTTACCAGTTGGGCCACCTCAGGCTTCCCTAATAGCCAGTTAAGCTACTTTAGGACTTTACAATTACTAGTAAAACACACTCTAAGAACTACAGTTACCAGCCACTCCTTTTAACTTAAGACCTAAATACTAGGAAGACCTAAGAAGCACTCAAAGGAATACTAGTACTAGCACTACACTACCTTAGCAACTATTAGTTATAGAAAAATAAAATAGCAAGAAACATAATACAACTAGTAAACCCAGAGAACAAGCATAATTACAACTAGTTAAGGAGTAAAATCACGTATCCAAAAATTAATTCTTAGTAAACAAATTAATAACCAGACGGGCTACCTATAGGCACACCCCTATCATTATTAGTACCTATAATTTTGGACCAACTAATACTTTCATTCATTAGAGAACTCCAATTAAAAACCCTAACTTCACCCTTAGAGCGTAACTATACCTCCTATATAACTATCCTACTAGCTTTATTAGTAAAGCGCTAACTAATAACCTTAACGAACTAATTAGAAATCTACTTCCGCTTAGCCTCTGCCTCCTCCTTCTCCACCCGCTATAGCTCCTCTATATTATTAATTCCCTAATATATTGCATACATCATCTTCTTATACTATATCTTCTTCTGCTTGTAAAGATAGAGAATCTTCGCATTTAGTAGCTAGGCCTGCTCCTCTATAACCTCTAAATCCTCCTCTAACTAGCATTAAGTAACCTTATTTAGTTAGTTAGGGGTAAGATTTTAGATATTATAATTCAATAGGTTTAACTGGATATATATCTAATAATAAGTAGACTCTGAATTAGATTTATAGTCTTTACTCTCTTATATAAAAGCAAGGCATAAAAATAATGCTGCCCTTTAAAGCAATAACCATTGGAAGAATAGTTTTATACTTAGAAATGGAAAACATCTTTATGGGATGCAATTTGGTAACCCTACCAGATATAATAAATTAAAAAGGCATAATTAAAACCCAGAAGGATAAATAAAAAACTTATAGGAGCACCTTTAAAGATAGAGGAAGCAAGAAGGGAGATAATATTATAAACCCGCACCTATCAGCTAATAACTACCGCAGAAGACAACCCTGCAGGCCATAGGCCAGCTCCCAAAAGGGTTGTCCCACCTAATCTAAATAGTAAGCCACCCCACTCGGGTTAAGGTTAGGGACCCACCAGAATCAATGGGATCTATATTAACTACCTATTAAGCTACTAAAGAGTTGGAATATATATACGGATATAGTCGTCACTAATAGTAGATAGCTTTTATAGAACAGACTCTTTAGTCGTTAATCTAAGTATCTAGTTCACCTACTGGATAGCCTTACAGCTAGTAATCATTATTAGTTAGAATGAATATTGCTTAACTACTGCATTGCAACGTATTCCAAATATAAACCCTTGATCTCTTAGGTTTTAAGGAACTCGGAACCCTCTGATTATTATACCTTTAAAGACGCAAACACCTCAATATTAAGAGGCTCTAGTATATAAGTGGTATATGCTGGCAAAAAGACTATATAAATTCAATTTAAGAAGCACTCCTACATAAAATCAAGCGTTATATGGCTATAGTGCTCATTAATAATTAGTAATTGCCACCTATTAGGGTCCCTTAGCTTTATTTAAGGAATAAAGACTCTTCTCACTTACTTAATAATAATTTTCTTCTCTATTTAGTCCTTCTTTATTACTATAAATTGCTAGTCATTAAAATCCTTAAGGGCTGTAGGAAGCCATTGCTATTATATACTCTTACCTTTGAATATAATTAAAGGGTTAAATTGCGCATTTAAAATATTAATATACTTAATATAAGAGGTATATACTTGGAAATTGTAATTTAATTAGCTAATAGGGCTATTATACGAATAGCTAAAGGTTAGTATACTCTTTAAGCACCCTTTTATTATCCCTCCCTTATTAGTATTCTAATGGTTGCTTGGAGCAATTAACTTAACTATTAATAATTACAGGAGGTTAAACCAAGACCTAATATTTGCCTTTATTACTACCTTTAGCTGAATTATTTTAACCCGCTGGTTCTTATAGCTTTGAAGTTCAGGGTAACGGGAGAGGAATTGCCTTAGCCACTTCCTCCCTAGGGGAGGGTGATTCTCATGAGGGAAGGCAAGGCAGGCTGTAAGGGCCCTTATTTCTAATTAAGTTAACCCAAGGCCTAGGCTACTTTAGTTGACAATAAATAAAGCTAATTGGTCCTCTTGATATTTAGAAAGATACCTCTAAGGGTTAGCAGCTTTATAATAATTAGTAATTCCCGTATGGTAACAATGAAGTGTTAATATAGGTATAGACTATAGCCTAAAGGCAGCCTTGAAAGATATACTGTTAGCTATCGCTATAAGGGCATTGTGAATAGTAGCTTTTATATATTGCTTTATAATGGTTTAGTTTGAGTGTAGAAGAAGTTTGGTAATAAGAAAAAAAATCCCTTTTTAAGGAATTAAAGTTTTTTATAGGGGGGGTACCAGACGCGAATATCGCGTCACGCGTATGCGGGGGGGGGCCGGAACAGGGGGGGGCCGAATGTGGGCCACCCACGTTATCAGTCATGGCCGAAGTTCCAGAATCGGAGAGAAAGTCACAAGTAACGAGTCCACAGGGAACGCGAAGACATTGTCCTTGACGTCTTTCAGAATTCGCTTGCGGTCATCCGGTGTTACAGTCTGCAACGGCCGAAGGACCAAGGCGCAATGCCAGTGGGACATAATCGCATCAATGAATGGCTGTGCAATCTTTACAGGGAGCAATTAGTAAATGTTTCCTCTGACATAGCACGTACGATTGAAACAATCAAAGCTCGAAGAGGTGAAAAGGCTGCGATACAAAGGAAGAGAAAAGAAAGCCCCAGGGCTACAACCATGAAACATAATTTATAATAGAACTGATGTAAACCGAAATCTGTTGGCGGAAAACAAGCCATCCATGGGCAAGGTTGCACGGTTGGATCCGTTGAAAAGGGGTGACAGGCAAGAGACCGTTGCTCGGCACGAACAGGTAAAGTGTCCGGCGCGAAAATTCGTGGAGAAGTTGAAACCTACCCTCGTTGAGGTTCCAAAAGTTCTTGTGAACACGCCCTTTGCCCTCGTAGATCCCTCTGAAATTAGAAGTCAGCCTGGTATAACTTCATTGCCACGATAGTATGCATACTCGCCCTTTTCTACACGCGGACCGGTAAGATACAGACGTCAACTTCTGGTCCGCCCTTTTTCGTGATGGCAAAGTGCTGGCAACACAAGTGGCTGACTTGATGACCTTGGGAAGTATGAAGGCCATTCGTTCTGAGAATAACTGGTTAAAATTTTGAGGCATCATTCCTTGGAAGCTGTGAAATGTGAACCCAGGCGCTAGGAATTAGCAGCTTTTCAAGAAGCTCGCCGGCCGTGATGAAGGTGATCTCGGCGCGGTACGCCTCGTTGGGATCCTCGGAGTGATTGTAGCGGACCTCTGTGGGCACCGAGGTGCAGGCGTCATGCCCGCTGGTGGGCATCAGGCGGGGCTCACCGAGCAGGGCGTTGATGGCTGTGCTCTTGCCTGCTACCATGCTGCCTACTACCATGATTACCGTCTCTGGGTGTGTCCCAGGGTCGCTATCTGCCAGTTTTACGAGTTTCTGGTGCCAGTGGCTGATATCATCCGAGATATCGGAGTGGGCAGACAAGAACTCAGACAAAGCCTTGGTGAGCGTGAAAGCAATCTCTCGATGCTTTTCTAAAGCGTCGATGTCGTCCTCCGCGGCTGCAGCCTCCAAGTACCAGAAGCTGGAGTTCATGATTTGGAAGACTTATGTGATGTAGTATGGAAGAGAAAGAAATCACGAATGCCGCTCAAACCCCCTTACTCGTCCCGCGAAAAGATACGATATGACACTAGGGGCAGAATCCCAAGCTGATGGTGCATGCCGCGGCCAAGTGATCGGACGGGCTTACATGGCCCTAAAACACGCTTATAGCTTGATTAGAGCCATGTTCAGAGTGGCACAAAAACCCATACTGAGCGTATACTGAGCTGTTGTATGCACGTAGTGCCTACAGTTCCTGAATTGGGTCTACCTAGGCACGTTGAATCAGTGTATCGCAAGGCAGAACAAAGAGAAGAAGCCGCAGAACATGTAAATGCTTATCCAACTGTTGTGCTGGACGGCAAATGCCGCAGACCATGAATAGTTCCCTGCGATTCAAATCTTTGTCTGAAATACACCGCCAAGTGAAGCACGTGTGGAAGGACCAATTGGTCGTGTATCACACGGTCGCTCTTTGTTCCCGCAAAAGGGGCCGGCTTGTTTGCATAGAATCGGGTTTCACCGCCCGAGCTTGCTTCATTCATGGTGTATTGTCATAACCTTTCATCATGAGCCTTTCCCGGTGACAACGAGCCATTAGTCTGGTGTGTCTTGATCGAAACCTGATGTTGATGAAAAGGGCCAGGAGGAACCGGTCTGACCAAGCAATCATGACTAATACTCCATAGGCATCGATGCAAAAAAGCCGAGTCTATTTGCATATGTCAAGCATTATTGACAGGAGATGAAGGCAGGAAACTTTGAAGAGTCAGAACCCGGTATCTACTTGCCTCGCCGGTCCATGCTGGGACTATATACCTAGGTCAATACCCAGGGCTCACACAGCGAGGGCGCACAGCGTAATTAAAGCAAGCAAGGGGTCCGCAAGCGAAGCGCGTGCATAGTCGTACAGATCCGCCACTGTCTGCCTCAATTTCATTCAGTCCTTGCGGCTCTCCACCCCGTGTAGTTTCTCCCCTGAGCCTCGGTATCATGAGTTTTCCGGTTCATTGCTCGTCAGTATATCCTGTACAGAAGAAAATGAAATGTCGTTGTGTTCGTCAGGAAGCGAGTGGACGTCATCAGTAGCCGTACTCTGACTTCGTGGGAGTGGCAAAGTCTTCGAAATATGGGTGGTTGCAGGCAGCCTTGGCAGAGATGCGACCTGCTGGGTCATAGACAAGCATCATCTCGAGCAAGTCCAGGCCATGGCTGCCGAGGTTTTGGCAGAGAGGCTGGGAGAAGTCACGGTTCCACTTGGGGAAGGATGACTTGAAGTCAGGGTAGCTGGTCACGCCAGGCCACACATCCTCTGTCGGCGTGCCAAGAACTCTGTAGATGCCAGTCAGTAAACAAGGGGGAGGCCTAAAAGCTCGGGGACAATCACCTGAAGATCTTGAAGATCTCGTCGATTTCGGAGTCGCCCGGGAACAGCGCCTTGCGAGTGCACATCTCGGCAAAGATGCAACCGACGGACCACATGTCCACGCCTGTGGAGTACTGTCGGCCTCCCAAAAGGATCTCTGGAGCGCGGTACCACAACGTAACGACTTCGTGAGTGTATGTCCTCAGAGGGACCCCAAAGGCCCTAGCCAGACCGAAATCCGCCAGCTTCAGGTTGCCCTCGCGGTCAATCAGCAGATTCTGGGGCTTCAGGTCGCGGTGCAGCACGCGGTGCGAATGACAGAACCTTATGCCGTCACACAGCTGCTTCATGAACTTCTTAATGATGGCCGATCCCAGACCCAACTGGGCGAGCTCGCCGCTTGTGCCCTCGGGGAGAGCCCTGCCCCTCCCGCCGTCGGCCACCGGAAGCGCCTCCATATACTTCTTGAGGTCGAGATCCAGGAACTCGAAGACGAGATAGAGCTTGTGGCTGTCGGCGTGTACGATGTTGAACAGGCGGACAATGTTGGGATCACGCATCTCCTTGAGCAGGGAGATTTCACGGATGGCTGTGGAAGGAACACCCTCATCTTCGGCTTCGAGTCTGATTTTCTTCAATGCGACGATTCGGTTGTCATGGAGGAGGTCTCGAGCCTTGTAAACCACACCATACGTTCCTGGGGAAACAAGCGGCGGTCAGTCTTTGGCCAAGGGTACCGAGACAGGGGGGGAGGGCTCATGTCATTTACCCTCCCCGATCTTCTCCAACTTTTGGTAGTTCTCCATGTTGCTTCCTTGATTCCTGTTGCAGATGATCAGTCTTGTATGCTCGGGGTCACCGCAGAAAGGACAAGTACATGGTGGGCAGTCGAGGCACGCCGAACGCGCGAGTAGTCTGAATTGGCGGAGACAGGCCGATTGGCAGACGGGTTTCACTGCTCGATCTTCCTTGTCCACTTGGGCGAGTGTCTCGTACGCTCAAAACAGGCCGGCTCTCGCAGATCGTGGCAGTCAAATACAGAATACAGCGCACTGAGTCGGGCCGTTCCAAAGTGGTATCGCCGCTGATGGGTTGGGCCGACACCCTCGGTGGTTGGGCCTACTTATGTGCGTGCCGCTATCTTCGAATGCCAGATTGGGGCAGGCAGAGTGTCCGACGCTGCATGCAGGTCTTTCTGGCAGACGATGCGAGGGATGACTGCTGAATCGGGGCCAAGGAAAAAGCGCTGGCTTTGTGTACCTTTGAGATCTGTCTGGTCGAGGGTCGAGGGTCGATGGGGCGTGAAGGCGTGCAGCTGAAGCTCCCTTTCCGGGGAGACGGCTCTGTGCAAGTACGCTGTTCAAATGCCAATCGAGGGGACGATTGACGGTGCAAACGGGCGTTCAAGACACGAGGGGCCAAACTGTGGAGCGGTGGTTGCTGCTGCAACAATGGGGAGACCGTTCTGCAGTTGAGGCAGAAGGCGTTGAGGGGTCGAATTGCGAGGGCCTGGCGGTGGGATGGAATGTTTGGGCTGGGGACGCGGTTCGACGTTTACTTTGGCTGGCAGACGCGTCTCCGATTATTAGGGGGTGGTCGACTTGTTTGGGGCTGGCTGCAAGGTTTCTAGGGTGATGAAATGGTGGGGGTTTTTGGGTGCTCAGTGCCTAGCGCTTAGCGCTTAGCGCTCAGGGGTACTCGATAAAGTCGAGCGATAGCACGGGGGGCGGGCCTGTTAAAGAACCCTAACCCAGCCAAGGCTCATTGTATGACACATCTGACCCCTTCCTCGTCCACACATTCTAATGCACGACGTGATCAAGATCCATCACCTCAGCAGCAACGCAGACAGGAGCCCGTTTCCACAACAATTTTAACCTTCTATACCCATGGCTTAGACTTGTTTCGAGGATTGATTTTTTAAACTCTATGGTCTCGGAAGCTCAACCACATCCAGGGTCTTTTTAGCTCGTATAATCAGGACAAAGTGGCGTGACAAGTTCTTAACCATCCAACAACGGCCATCATCATCAAGAACTGGCAGTAGGAACGGAAACTTGGCCGACCTTCAGTCCATCCGAAGCTTTGAAGAAACGGATGGAATGATGGCAGTGGATCTCACCACCTTGGATGCCCACGAGCAGCCCTCGGATCATCTGAGAAAGATATGGAAGGGCTACTCCAAAGCAGACTGGGCTTCAAGAGAAATCGACGACCTGTCCGTGCCGGAGAAGCTTGCTGAGTTCCAGCAATCAGGTAGTATACCTGCGGAGCAGATTCGCAAGGCTCTTGCCCACCTTGCTGAGGATGACCCGTCAATCGTGGAGGTGGGGGAAGACGCCGCCGTCTACCATCATCCTCTGATTCCAGGCGAGCATGATTGCCCCATATGGTCGCTGTTGGCATACTTGCTGATTCGGACCCAGGCCTTCTTATTGTACCATCCCTGTTACCGCCTACCATCCAGAAGACTCTATTGTCTCGTCTTATTCACCGGGATCTGAGCAGACCTCACCACCAGACTAACATGCACCTGCACTACGATCTCCCCTACCCCGAAAAGGATCCTATCACCGATGAGCCGCAGTCATTTTTCACCTACTCGCCTGAATCGGAAACCAGCTTCATTCCCAAGGACCCCTCAGTTCACAAGACTCTCTCCGTGAAGCAGGTGATGGAACGGCGCCTGCATTGGGTTACTCTGGGCGGGCAGTATGACTGGACAAACCGAGTCTACCCTGGTGAAGAGCCGCCGACATTTCCTCAAGACGTGGCCGGCCTTTTGGAAACCCTGTTCCCAGAGACCAAAGCTCAAGCGGCTATTGTCAATTTCTATACCCCAGGCGACACAATGATGATGCACCGTGATGTGTCTGAGGAGACGGACAAGGGCCTTGTAAGCCTCAGCATGGGTTGTGATGCTTTATTTAGTAGGTCATGTCACCCCGGAAGGACTGACTGCCTTAGCTAACCAGATCTAGTGATTGCACCCAATGACGCAGGTAAGATGTCCGATGCAGACAGGCCTGCGGCAGGAGAGAAGGAGTACTTACTGTTGCGCATTCGATCTGGAGACGCCATCTATATGACACAAGAGGCACGTTTCGCCTGGCACGGAGTGCCTAAGGTCGTCAAAGGAACCTGCCCTGAATACCTGGCAGATTGGCCTGCGGAGGATGGCAAGTATGATGAGTGGAAAGGATGGATGTCAAACAAGAGGATCAACCTGAACGTAAGGCAGATGAGAGATTGATGCAGCCTCATCTGCCATCCGCTTATCGCATCGAGACTACTCGCCGCGCTGGCGGTGGGACCTGCGACGGTCGCGGCTGACAAGGTCACCAAACCGAGATTCCGGCTTTTCCAAGGCTCAGCTTTCTTGCCCCAGCCCGTGTCCCTCGGAAGCCGACACGAGAGCCTCGCCAAGACCACGGGACCTTCGGACAGAGAATGACGCGGCATCTGACATGTGCCCACACATATCCCACCGAGCTCTGGTGAGGAACTGCGTCGTAACTTGGAGCACGATGCGCCGCATACGACATCCTGTGATCCGCCCTCATGCGCGCTGTGCCCACAGAAAGCCCAGCCACGAAACCGAGATCCACGCTCGTCTAAGTGGGGTGACACCACGAGATCCACGTGGGATCCATTTGCCAACGATGCGATGCCACGATAATGTCAACCAATTGCCCGATTAGCTTTTCCTGAGCAAAAACCTCGTATCGCATACTTGCGCATGCCTTGCGAGAAGGGGACGCCTCCCACTATCTACTTGTCAGCTTTTTGTCAACGGATATAGAAAGGCCAGGGTGGTGGAGTCTATCGTGACATTTTAAGACTGCGCCTCCTTCGAACGGACTTTTGTCCCTCTGGGCTCATGACACCGGCAAGTTCGGCTATCAGTGGCGATCGCAACTTTAAATGCCAACATCGTACTCATTGAGATGTGGATAATTCCGCCTTCAGCGAATCTCTTCCCTAAAACCTGTCGCCGCCATGCTGGTCTGATAGAAATCGGAGTCTGAAGTCTGGTTGATTGGCGGTCAAGTACTGCGCCACACTAGCCCGAGCTGCGCCACAACATGAGGCAGCCAAACGAGGACTTGAATTGGTCGTCAGCAAAATCGCAAACCCGGTTCCGTACCCCGTACAGAAGGGTGACAAGAGTCTGGCCACCTGCATCGGACTAGATTTCGAACGCGACGCGCGGCAGGCATCTCCGCAAAGCAAGCACACCAATAAAACTGTGCATTTACAATTGCCGGTTGGTATGCCCGATCTGACCCTCCATCAGACGAGCCCCCTGGGACTTCCGTTTGGCCCTTTGGCCGTTCCCGGCCGTGGCTGAGCTTGCATATTGCTCAAATAGGCCCCCAAAATACCCACCGCCGTCAGCTCGTCATGGATTGATCCGCCCATTGATTGTGGATAATCTGATCTGTTTCCGAGGCCGACCGCATATTCGATACTGTGTCGAGAGATCATCACTGCGGCATGCAAGATGAACGGATCTCATCCCGCGGCGCGAGGCGTTGGACTAAAGCAGCTAGTGTGTACCGCTGCATTCGCTGGGATTATGGCTTCCTGTTGAAGACGACCTGGTCCAAAGCGGCAAGGCAGGACGATTGAACAGGTTCTGACATGGGCATGGCCATGGTCGCATCACTGCGCCTGGCGAATGCACCCCAGGCAAGACTGATCTGTCACTTCAGTTGTGCGATCCACGTAAGAGACAAGCCCATTCACAAGACGGCCTGGTGGGCCAGCGATCGCTTTGCTCAACGCCGCACGCTATCGAAATCTTACCTATGCCGAGTTATCCACTCGCCATGAAGGTGGATTGCATGCGGCCGGCAGGAGGGCCAGTGTTCCTGACAGGCACAAATGTCGACGACCTTTTGCGCTGCGCTCACCCCAGAATGGATCGCCTGTGCCGCAGCCGTGCGCCGGGAAATGCTGTCTGGGGAATTCAATAGGAGATCATTGAATCTGACACGTCCCCTTCCATCAAGGGATTGATTACTTGGGCCGCTACTGTGCCTCATTGCCAAAGAACTTCTGACAGGTACAATACATAGCCGTCTGCTGTCTGCGCGCCGCCGCGCAAGGCAGGTAGAGAGATTGGCTCATAAACGAGCATTGATCAGCGGCGGGGCTGAGCAGAGCACAAATACATGTCCGCCTACAATATCCAGACAGGCCCACGCACGACCAGTACCGGCGAAGTGAGAAACCCACGCATCAGTTGCCGACGCGGACTCAGGTGTCAGCTCGCCAGACGACGACGGCATGGGATGAGCGTGGATTGTTGGAGGAGGGACAAGATCGCATTTGGCGCGCGCACCCATGATCCTGCCGGCTGAGTATGCCTGCTACGCGGCCGAATGCGGAAAGTGGAGGGATCCGGGGCCCACGCCGCGACAAGGCTAACACGACGCGCAGCCAAGTCAGGTTCGAACCAGAGTCCCGGGAGGCCGGCGCCAGCGGCGGCTTCGCAGGTCGAAGTCTCTGTCTGTCACAAGGCTGTCTGCCTCCCGAAGGCGTGGGCTGCCCGTGCCGACGGTGTCATAGCCACTGGACGGAAGCCTACCGTCTGGCCAGAACACCCGGGAGACACGTCTGACCTCCCGCCCCTCGTGCACTAGTACAAAAGACCAAGCCTCTTCCGGGGCTACTCGACCCCTGGGTCCTTCTGTCACGAGGCAGCTGCCCCTACTATGTCTTCCTTTGTCCGGCGCGCGCATCCTGTGGGCTAACGCATAGGAACATTGTGATCCGGGCTGTTGGAAGCGCCCTCTCATCCATCGCGCGACCGCCCCTTGCTCCGTCATGTTGGAACCGAGGCACGTTGGTAGGCAAAGATGGAGCGCAGGCAGGGCTGCCTTGAGAAAAGGCCGGGCTGCCAGCAGCGCCCTTTCTTTCTCGGCCCGGCATTTGACCTTTGGACGATGCCGATGCTGCCTGCCTGCCTGCCTGCCTATCTACACTACCCGGCTGTCTGTCTGCGTGTGGGGGAGGAGGGTTTTTTTGGGGGGCCCTGCCAAGCCCCGGCGGTATGGGACTGGCGCTGCTGCAGGTCATCGGGTACTGGCGATCAGGAGGGTCATGCCATCCATGTAGTTAAATCGAGCTAGGAGGTCACGCTCCTCTAGGTGTGGCGCTGCCTTGGTCTGCCTACCTAGCGTGCGTTGGGGCGTAATGGACGTACGGTCATTCATCGTCTTTCAACTCGCTGACCGCCAGACCTGAACAGCACACCGGCGGCGAGTCGCGTGGTGCGATGCGGTGCGGTGCGATGTCGCGGGAACAGTGACAACACTGGGTGTGCCCACGGGGAGACACGGTCAGGCCTTTGTTCCCCCTTTGTTCCCAGAACACGCGATGCTCGCCTCGAAATCTGGACTTCCGTTCAGGACCCAGGTCCGCTGACTGCCGTCATGTGGTATAAGTGTGCAGTGCTGGTGGTGCCGTAGATACCCCGTCCGGACAAACCCAACACGGTTACCGGGTGCCGGGCCCGGGAGAATAATAGGTAATGTGGGTACGGGCCAGGCGGGTCCGATCGTTGTGTGGGCGGCCGACCGACGCCGCCCTATCGCATTTGCTGCAGCACGAATCGTATGTTGTTTTTTTGATTCCCTTTTTCCCCCTCCCTTTCTGTCCGTCGTATCATTATCATCATTGGATATCCGGCAGTCAGTATGAGATCCGCGGAATGAAGCGCATGACTATCAAGTCGACTCGACTTGCACATGCCGGATCCAACTCTGATGTGCTGTACTATATGGTATTGATTCTGTACTATGTATGATATTGATTTCTGTGTGCTGTTCTCCCCGTGCCCCCCGGATCCAAGCACCAACCTGGCAGATAGGCAGGGTCCCGTTGCTTTTGCTCTGCTTGCTTGCCTCTCCCGCCCTCAGCCAGCCCCAGCCCTGCGCCTAGCCAGCCCCCGGCCCACTTGATCGACAGCCCTGCCACACATAGGCATCGCGACCCGATATCGCGACCGCTTCTTTTTGGCGGGGGTTGTTGTTATTGCTGCTGTGTGACTTCCATGCTAGGAACGCGGGGAAAACAAACACTAGGCCGGTGGCTGGGCGCGGGCTGGCTGTACTGCCTGACAGCCGAAATACTTTGAAATATTATGTCATTATTTGGCTGTCATGTAACGGTGTGACAAGGCGGTCAGTTAGACTGGCTGACTGGTTCCCCGTCACCCAGTCATGTCCATGTCAACAAGCACCCAAGGTGGCAATAGAGTTAGTTACCTGTACGTACAAGTCACACAATACCGGGGGGCAAGCATTTGCTGGGAGTGCCAATGGTTTTTCCAGCCAGACCAGTCGCGGTCTGGCTGTTGTGTTCTCATATTCATGAATTCTGCCTGAGGTCATCATGTTGGACACAAAAGAATTATGCAAATGGTATCACAACTGTTGGCGGATCCAATCATCGCATGTCTCTTCCTCGTTCCATCCTTGCCCGAACCATGCCCTCCCGGTGTTCCATGCACACCAGTTGAAAAACAAAAACATCCTCTGATTCCCACACCTTTTTTGCCCCGACTCCGTGTCGGTCAAACACCACTGGTCTGTCCAGCAGTGATATTATTAGGGAAAAAAGTTAGTCGTCGGTCATACCGTGACCCAAGAGTCCCCTCGTCAACGCCGCGCGGAACCACAAAAAAAAAAACAAGGTAAAGCAAAAGCGTAACCCTTCCAACCGTGAACACCTATGTATGCTTTGTGTGTGCGTGCGTGCCGTCTATTCGTGTCTCGCTGGGGACAAATAAAAAAGGGAAAGCAAGGTATTCGGCGCTTTTGATTGTTGAGAATCATCGCGCAGTAACACCTGAGCCGCCGAAGACGCGGCCCAGCATTCCCCTCATCCTCTTGACCCTGCTTCCGCCCTCCTGCAGGTCCCTCAGCTCCTCGGCACTGATCTCGTAGGGCAGGAGCGACTTCTGCTTCACCAGGGCCTGCGGGGGTGGCCGCAGCACCGGCTGCTGCTTGGGCTGCTCCAGGACGATCTCGACGGGCGGCTCGTACAGGCTGCCCGTGTGGAGCATCCCGTCGTAGATGTAGGGTGCCTCGCCGTCCGAGGACATGGGCGTGGTGGCCTCGCTGCCCCGCGAGGAAGACAGGGACGAGGCGTACGAGTGCGAGCTGTGAGAGCTGTGGATGTTCCGCGACCCGTAGCTGCTGCTCAGCCCGGGCAGCGAGTCCGGGCTCTCGTGCCTCATCTGCCGGGACGAAGACCTGGACCTGGACCTGGATTCGGGCGTTGCGGGGGGCGTCGAGTAGATGTTCCTGCTGGCGGACTGCGCCGCGAGCCATACCGCCGCCGCCGCCGCCGCCTCCTCCTCCCTGCGCCTCCGCTCGTCCTCGGCGGCCATGGCAGCCTGCTGGGCGGCCTTCCTGCGCTGCCTGCGCTCGTGGCGTGCAGCCATTTCGTCCCGGAGTGGTGCCAGGAATGGTTCCAGCTCGCGATACAGATCCTCCTCCGTGATGCGCAGGTCCCAGTCCAGGAGGAACAGGAGCTGCTTCTCCATCAGGTTGACCTCGGTCCTCGAAAAGCCGAACGAGACCCCCGCACAAGGCATGACCGAGTAGTTGGCCCAGTGCTTGTTCTTGGGCGAGCTGTCGTTCAGGTACTTTGCCGCCAGGATTAGCGAAGCGAGGAAGATCCTGTGCGTGGTGCAGCGGAGGCCCTTCGCCATGGGCTGCAGGCGCGACCGGAGGCGGTTCAGGTAGACCAGGGTTGACATGAGGGTTGGGACCTGCACGTTTGACGAGACGACGAGCTGCGTGATGAACTCCTCCAGGGTGGGCAGTCCGGCGTCCTCTGCGGGCACGGCGCGTGGTGGTGGGGTCTTTGGCGGCGTGGGCGGTAACCTGGAGTTCTGCGGTGCCGGTGTTGGTAGTGGCGGCATCATGGTTGGGTCGCACTGGATAACGCTACATGCTGCACGGGCGAGGTATGAGATCATACTCCTGGACACAGGCGTGTAGATGAAGTGGTCCAGGGCGGCGGCGTTGAGCTCCTCCATGCTGAGGGCTGAACATGTTCGTATTTGTGAAGCCATTTTGGGCTGTGATCTGAGGGTGCGAGAATGTGAGGACTGAGAACGCTCGGAGAATTTCCGCGGGAAAGCCCCTTATGAACGGGACTACCGGTGGGGAGATGAGCTCCAGCAAAACGGAAAGTGTGGAAAAAGGCGTCAGCAGGCGAAGGATCCTCGGGATGCTGATATTCCCAGTACTGGATTTATGCGGGTGTTGGCGGAGTGCGGTGTGGTAGTACTGCCAGCTGACGACGACGAGTCTAGGGTCGTCAAAGTCTAGGAGTGGGCAAAGCTTCGAGTGGCGAAGTTGCCCGGACTATCTTGGTGTGTCCGATGGGACTTTGTGAAGATTATTGGAAGAGTGAGTGAGATGTGAGATGCAGTGCGTGAGCTGCTGCGCTGCGTCCTTTGGCAATGTCAGTCAGGCGTGTGTGCCTCGATGTATGGGCTTGGCTGGCTGTGGGACCGGTATGCCTTGGGGTGACTCGACTTCTAAGCGTCGTGGATGGGGGAGTCAAGGGGGGGCCGGACAGGGAGGCTATGGATGGGGAACGAAAGAAGTTTAAAAAAAAAAAAGGGGAAGGGGGGGGTTCGAGGCACGGGAAACACAGAGGTAGGTGCAGCGGCACTCGAGGGTATATGAATTTCTTGGGAGGATCCAAAAGGGTAAAATAGGGACAATGAATGAATAAACCTCGAACACACACAACAAGGATGGATAATAGAAGGCCGACTTACAAGTGACTTTGTCTTGGGCCTCGGCCGGTGGGGGGGCTTGGGGTCAGGCGTAGATGGGCCTCCTGAGCTTGGGGCTTGGGCTTGGGCTTGCACGGCTTGTTCGTCAGAGGGTGACGTGCGACTCGCTGGGCCCACGAGGCTGAGTACGGGAGGGGTGGTTGATGCGAGTCCACAGGGGATTCCCTGGAAGGGGCCGGGGCAGGCGACAGGGAAGACCAAACCCGAGCGTTGGGCGGCGCAGTGGCGGTACCTCGGTACGTATACTGGGTAACTAATGCGCTTCTGGGCACGGCGGCGGGCGCTCCCTGCAGGCAGGGTAGTCTGATAGTCTGGTATGTAGGTCTGGCGGAGGCGTGGTGTGAAGGAGCGATGGACCGTTCTGGCTTCTGGCTTCTGGGCCGTAGCACCGATGCTGTGGTAGTGCAGGCTCTAACTTGGCGAGGGCCGGGTCGATCTCGTCGGGGCCACGGGACAGAGGGAGACAGAGACGGCGCTCTGACTGGCCGAGGCTCTCAACGGGGGCCACGAGAAAAGCAGGCCTGACTCGAAATGCAAGACGGTCTGGCCGTAGACCAAGCAGCGATTCGCTCTCAGGTGCTCAGTCTGTCTTGCGCCTTGTCTCAGTCCAGCCTGGTCAAAGTCCACTCAGAACACGCCGAGATGGTCCCTGTGCGAGCCTGACAGCAGCCGAAACTCTGCAGAGGTGGTCCTGAGACGAGCCTGCCTGGGCTGTGATGACGGTGTGTGTGCCTGTAGTCGTGTGGCCGTCTCCTGATGGTGGTCTGCCTGTGGGAGCCACGGACGAAACCCGGTGGTGGCAACGGTGATTGTCGTATCGACGAATTGGGGGAAGGGATTGATTCCTGATTCACAGGCAGTATAGTGGCTGAGACGGGTTCCGAAAGCGGGTCCCAGACGATGAGGGCAAGGAGAGCAAAATTTGTTGATGGACTTGGAAAGAAAAAAGAGAAGGTTTGATCTCGAGGACAGGATCCAAGCCCACAAACAGCCACACTCAAGAAAAGAGGAGCAAGCCAAAAGTGTGTTGTTTAAACCCCAGGGTAGTAAACGGTCTTGGTTGTTTTGTCTTGAAGATTCTCTTGAGCTGAGTCTTGCAGGTGGGGTGAATCCGGGGTCTGCAAGAGAGCTGCCGTGGACAAGTTTAGTGTAGATAGCGTCGGCTAGTGAGCGAGTCAAGACTTCTAAATCGAGGAGCGATCGCGTGCCCCGTGCTCTATTATCCTTCAGTGCCCGCCGGGGGATAGAAGCCAAAAATCAAACGAGGCTGAAGATGATTACGGGAAGGGCTGTCGTCGGCAAAAGTCGGGTCCAGCCGAGTGTCTCTGCGTCGGAGGTGATGGGAGGAAATGGAGATGCAAACAAGAAGGGCGAAGAGAGGAGAGGGGCTTGGGCGACTCGATCGATCCCAGGTGGAAGCTGTCGATGACAGGTGAGGTCTCAAGGAGAGCTCCTCGTCGGGATCTCAGGGTCTGCCGCCAGCTTAATAGACGATGTCGTGGGCAGGGGTGTCAGGCGAGCTGCGGCAGGATGAAGTGGTCTGTCTGCCCAAGCTGGCGCGGGTAATCTGGTAGGGGGTGGATTATCTGCAGCAGTCGAGGATCCGCAGGTCAAAAGGCGGCGTCCCGCTGGCGTCTGGAGATTGGGTGAAGCGCTGCGTTAGAGGAGACGCTGGTTCAGGGGTGCTGCAAGCCGGTGGGGGCGACGATTCGCTGCTGGCGCTTCGTGGGAGGACGCAGCTGCGAGGCCAAGCCTCTGGTCGTCTCCCAGCCTGGGTGGCGCTGTGAGAATGGTTGGCTCGAGGATGATGTGAGGGGCTCCGGCCATCCCTGCGGGGGAGGGTCGAGGCCTTTGAAGCAGGTTGATTGCGCTGAAATAAGCGGACCGATGTCGAGAGAGATGCAGACCCGACGCTGGATCTGGAAAAGGCAAGCCAGGTTCGCCGGTGACGCTTCTCGCTTTCGTACAGGGGACCACGCACTTTGGTTGTATGCGGGATGAGGACTGCAGACGGTTGGCGCTGCGGCGTTGCAAGCATGGCAGCCCCTGTTCTGCATGCGGCTGTTCTTGTATGCATGTGTGCATCTATCTATCTATCTTTCCACCAGAGCATGGCTGCAAAGCTAGATAGGTGCGTCACTGTGTATTTATCACACACACCTGCGCATGCTGAAGACGGGATCAAGCTCTGGAATCCAGGCGTGATAGACCAGGGCCTGGATCTCGAAAGGGAGTCTCTTCCGTCAGGCCTATCAGGCCAAGGGCTTAATAGTAAGGGCAGCAAGGCCATATCATATGTCTTGACAAACACAAGGGAGGACGGCCCAGTCGGGGATCGCAATCACAGGCAAGCCTCTTTGGCAGGCAGCCATCCGGCTGGAGCTTACTACACTATAACCCCCACACAGGGCATTGGGGACACATGGCATCATGCACAGGGCACTTGACGAAGCTATCGTCAAGATCCATTCCAGTATAGAGCTGGGATGCGTGCGGAATTCCCCGTCGTGGACAGGGAGGAGGAAACGGCACCCCTCCCTTCTCGGTGCACATGTGGTGGCCGGCAGATGTGCCCTGTGCAAACCGCCGGCTCGAGGTGGCGGACGACTAGGTTCGATGTCGAGTTCCAGACCGAGGCCCTCGGATCCGTGGCCGTGACGGGCCATCAGCCGAGAACTGCACAGATGCACAGGTGCACAGGTGTACAGGTGCACCACGGCCCTGGATGGCTGTTCCGCCTGTCCGCATTGGAGCCAAGTCTGGATGGGTTCATGGGCAGCTTCGTGCATGACCTCTCAAATTGCGGCCGCCCTCGGTGCTGGCAATGGTTGGCGAGCAAACTGTCGACACATGAAACACGGGCAGGGGAGGCGACGACGGAGACGACCAGGGGGTTGGCTGTCGATGGCCGAAAGCAGAAAGAGCCACGCCCACGCCAGCATGGATGCGGTTAGCCTGCCGACGGTACGTGCGGCACCACCCTCTTGCCGCGTGCGATGCATGTACCTCCGTACTGGGCCCCCGCACATTCCAGCCTTGGTGGCCCTGCAGCAGGCACGACATCTTCTCACACCTTGACGGCCCCGAATGGACCGCCCGTTACAGCCTCCAGGCAAGCAATGCTTCATCTCAGCCCGACCGTGGCCAACCGCTCCTTCTATCACCCGAACCCGCGCGCATGCAGAAAAGAACCACACAAACAAAAAAAAAAAAAAACGAGCAAACAAACATGGCAGTGACATGTCAGCCAGCCAGCGGTAATGCAGGCCCCAATCCTGCCTGCGGCCATCCGTCGCCATCTTGCATCCATCCATATATGCATGCGTTATTATTCCACACTACCACTTCTACCAGACAATCTCCCCCTGAAACCAAGGCAGACGGACCACAGCACTGCATCCGGACGGTTCGCTACCAGAATGCTCTAAGCGGCCCGGCTTCCTTCTGGTCCCTGGCGGTAGGGCCGCCCCCGGGCACCAGGCGACCCATCGAGCCAAAGACCAACAATTGGCTGGCAGCGTTACGGGATGGCTTGATGGCATGCAGGCATCGCGTCGACCCCATCAAGTAAACCTGCCCACCGGCTGTGCTGATGTAGGTGGCGACGCCGAGATCAACAGGGACCTCCCTCAGAAATCTCAAGTTTGGTGATGCCACCGCCGACATCGTGAAACGAAACGACAACCACCCACATCGGCTCTGGTGGACCACAACGCCTGTCCTCCGGGGTCGTTTCTCGGCGATCCTGCAGCACACATCAGACCCAAGGATCCTTGACTTGAACGTCTTGGCGCCGATTGCGACGACGCTCCGACAAACCTCACGCCAGCGTTCCGTAGGGCTGGGTCATGAATCGGCCCATTGCCCATTGGCTCGAGGCGGAAATACGCGAGAGCGAGGCTCCTGGCCATTTCTGTTGTGGAAAGCTCGGCACGGCGCTTTGAAGCTATCGTCAGGCTCGACTCCAGACGGGCCCATGCGTTGGCTGCCGCGCTGCCACGCTTCCCTGGCTCAGTCCCGGACGCCTGGGTAGGGAAGCCAAAGACCATTCGGGATTCCCACCCATCCCGGCCTGCCCAATCTTGGGTCCGTGTGCCTATTTCGGGCTCCATGAGCCAAGTGACGTTGCGCATGTCGCTGGCAAACACGATTGTCATGCTGGCGCGAATGCCCTCGAGTCTGCATGAAGCTCGACTCATCATCAATTTCCTGGAATAACTCCAAAGTGGCAGGTTCATCACAATATTGCGACGCTGTTTCATATGCCTGTCGACACCTGCCATGCCGCGGTCAGCAATGATAAGATCAGATCCACCCTGCCCCCTGAGCCGATCCCCAAAATGCGGGCGGTCGATCCTCTCGGCCAGCCCAAACTGTCCGGATTCGGCACCGCTGACCATAGCTCCGCGGCGGAACGCACGAGCACGACTGTGATCTGTTAGCGCCTCTGTGCGGCTACACCCAAGTGCGAAGCGGGTGCCAGAACAGGAAATGTGGCTTCCTTTTGGCCTTTCGTCGCGCTCGGGTCTTCTGTCCGCCCTAGCAGTGCCAGCTTGGCGGGTGCTCCGGGGTGTGTGTATGTGGCAATGACACATGGTCCGCTCTCCAGAGGTCCAGTTCCACGGCCTTACACATACTATGTAGAAGAGTTTGGCCCGGTCCTATCTCAGTGCCGCTATTCGCACCGAGGCGATGTGCTTGGGATTTACCAGTGGCGAAAACTCGATACAATGGAGCGAGCAGGCCGCGAAACAAAAACGTGCTATGTATCTCTCCACCCAATCTGGGTCGGGGTGGGGCCTGAATCTCCCCCAAGGACCGCAGAGCCTCAAGCAGATTGGTGGTCGCTTGGCCCCGTCATGGTTCTGAATCGAGTTTCATTCACACGTTCCATTAACGAATACGGACTGCTTGCACCCACCGTGGGCATCCACTGGGAGCCTGGCAGCCCGGAAGATGTCTGTCACGCTTTCTGGCTCAATGTCGCGCAGCTTCGAGGCTCCTCCGGTCAGTGCAGCATCCGTCTCCCCCCTACCTTTGCCTTAGTGCACGACCGATCTGGCATAGCAAGATGCAGCTGCACGTGTCCATGTGGAGCGTGCGGATCTGCAGGCCGTGGTGGCACCGTTGGAGGGCATGCCGAGATGTGCGCTGCGCCAGCCGCCATTGGCCGTGTGCCTTCTGAAACATACAGGGCTTATTAGGAGGCATCGCCGGCTCCAATCATCCTGCCCCGTTTCATTCCGACTCGGGGTGCCGGCGACCGGCGGGGTGACGCCGCAGAGACCTGTCAGAGACTCCGCCACGAGACTGGCTGCGGGGGATAAGGTCATGGTGGCCGTCTCTTGGCTACCTCAATTATATTGGAGAAAGATTTTCCCAGTACTCCTCTGAGGCCTGTCTCGCGCTGCATCACAGGCTGTGCAGTGCACACCAGCTGCAGCTGTAGTCGGTCAGCCTGAGGAACTCGCGCGCGTCCCGTGGCTGGCCTCTGAAACGAGCATCCAATTTGACTCTGACGTCCATAACCTCCATGAAAATCTTGCGGGTTAGCTGCTTGTTTGTTTTTTAGGCTGTGAGATGGGCGCCCGATGTATATTGTTCTCAACATCGGACGAAGCATCACAGTCGGTTTTCGGGTGAGCCGGAAGCACTCTATCTTACTGCCACTTGGGACAATCCCTTCAGGAGCCGACACAGCACCTTGGCAGGAGGACGACAACCGAGTTCGTACGTTGGCGGTGGCAGTTGCAGTGGCCTACATGGCAGATGGCCTCAAATGCCGAAAATCCGATACAAATTTCAGATTTCTATCAATTTGTGATTCGTCGGAGCGTCTCACCCGACGGGTTATGGTAGATGGGCACACACACACACACCCTCGGCCTTCGGCGGCGAGATGTCTCGGAGCTGTATGCACCAGCCACACTTGGCCTTCCTGGCCACGCGCCCTGGCCACGCGCCCTAGCCGAGAGTCATTTTTCATGCACTCAAAGTTGACTTCAAAGGCCTGCAGGGCGCGCGGGCTACCAAAGTAACGTCAATTATACCAGGTCGGACTTGGTCGAGGTCTGCATTGACAGTCAAGATTGCGTTGCATTTTTGGATCTTACCCACCTGCTGCATCGTCATCCCCTCGCATCGTCACGCCTCGGAATGGGTTCGCAACCCGAATCAGCCCTTGTAAGCCAGGATAGTGCGCTTTCGGATACTGACCGCCAGGTAGCGCATGTTACATGTAGCCTGCAGTCCTGCGGTGAGATGAAGCGCGTTTGGCGCCAGCTACAGGCACTCGAGACTCTGCTCGATACATCGCAGGGGCTCGGTATTGCCAGAGGCAAAAAAAAGCCTGGTGTTCCCACTGCAGGGCGGAACTTCACCGGTGACCACACGAAGCTGTGAACCTGATGCTTGCCGAGACTTGATACTAGGCCGGCCTCGCTGCGACCATGGCTGGGGCGGCTGATCAAACCAGCAAATTTCGGCAAATGCACTATTGTGTGGTATTTCCCTTTTTGTGTCGTCGCGTCAATGTCATTTCCCACCAGGCGCTTAAGTCAACAAAACTTGGTGCTTCCCCTGGCGCTTGGGTCCAAAACAACCGCGCGCATCATCGCTAGCAACCCTGCCGAAGATCAAAGGCTGGTCGACACTGCACTGAGGGTCCACATCGACGACAACAACAAACATACAACAACAATAACAACAACAACAACAACAACAACAACAACAACAACAACAACAACAACAACAACAACAACAACAGCAACAACAACAACAACAACAACAACAACAACAACAACAACAACAACAACAACAACAACAACAACAACAAACACACGCGATGACGGTAATGGAAGTGGCGGCCGCTGTTGTTCCGAGGGTATCAGCCCGTCATGCACCAAGCCCACCCACTGAGCTGGATGCACACTTCGCAGTTGTTGCGTCAACAATCACCCACCAAATCCCGACACCCAGCAGCCCTGTCCAATGCAAGTCGGCATGTTCGACGCTCGCTTAGGATTCCATGCCGTACCCCAGAATAGCTGGGCCTAGGCGTCTTTTTGCATCTTATCATCATCGTCTCCATCATCCCGGGCCTACAGCTCACTCTCACCCTTTGTAGGGCACGATCTGGGGTGGCACCCAATCTCCGCCCCGGCGTTGCTTAATTGCACCCTTGCTTATTATGCTACTTGCAGCTCGCACAGCAGGCAGCGCCACTCCATATATCGAAGCGCTCATGCACCTTCAGCTCAGCCCCCAAGGCCGCGTCTGGGTACGCGCAGGCCGGTAAGGTATTGCTAGCCGCAGCTGTGGAGGATCTTCTCTGTTTTTTTCCACTCCTTTTTAATTTCTTGCTATATTTGCTTTTTCTGCTGCCTGCTTCTCGGTGCCCTGAAAAACATGGAGTCTAAATTCCACGCAATTTTTCCCTCTCTTTTCGCTTCCCGCGGTCAAGGGGGCTCGCCTCGAGTCAGACGGTTTCCGGGGGCCTACGCGTCCACGACCGCAAACGCCCACGCATCTGACGTTCCTCTGCATGCCTGGAAGTGCCAGCACAGGCAGGCCTTTGCGGCTAAGGGGTTTGCTGGTTGGGCAGGCTTGGTGCGGGCCAGGTGGTCGAGTTCCGCGTCCGGCCGCTGACAGCTGTCGAAGATCATGTCTGAGACCTGTCGCACTGTACGGGCACCGGAGACTGGGATCACAACACTCTCTCCCTTGGTGATGCTGGACGGGAGCCCTGTGCCCAGCTACCAGGTTAGGTATTCCCGTGGCTAGACTCTATCGGCCCTGCGCCCGTTCGGATGACCTCTCGTGGTGAGCTGCGTCGGTTTCCGACCTCGTGAGGCAGCCGACCGTGGAGGTCGGCGGTGCCCCAGCACCGGGGCATAGCCTCGCACGACAATGTTGGAGTAGGTTCCGCTCGGCATGAAAGTGGGCTTGGTGAGCTGCCTGTCAGTGGCTCGATGGTTGGGACATATTTGCAAGCGACGGTTATAGTGCCTGTCCTTGTAGCCCGTGAGCTCGACAAGGCTCGTGAAGCACCAAGGGTCATGGGGTACAAGGTAGATATGCGGTGTTGATCATTGATCGCTCGGCCAACGTACGTGTGGTACGTAAAGGAACATTGTACTACACAGTAAAATGGCAGAGGTTGACCGAATCTCACATTCCTATACCCGCGGGTGGTCCAGGACATTTGCCAGGTGGACAGAGCGGCCGACTAGGTGTGTACGACCTCATAACCCGGCCAACTCCTAGGCTGGGAAGTGACTGAGATAATATACTGCTTGTGCCATATGTTTTCTTGGCCCATGATGACCCGATTTTAGTGACCAGTGAAATCAGGTCTTGATTGCGGCGAAAGGCCCAGGTCTACAGATACATGCTGCCTTGTGTCAAGGGGGCCACTTCATATGATAGCCAGTGCCTTTCTCGCAATGTGAACATGTCGCTGTGTTCAATTTTGCAGCGCGATGGAGATTGGCGTTTCTTTTCTTTCTCGGACTAAACACCCTCTTGCTCGAATCTTGACAATTTTCATGAACTATTTTCCTCGGGTATATTCCTCACAAGAACGCAAGTCGGCCAGAACTCAGACAAGATTCTAGCCGAGTTTCAAAGAACCGGCGGAATCTGAGAATACATATGTATATGATGCAGATATTACCCAATATGTTTGCAAAGACATTGACTTTTAAGTCAGCCGAAAGCCTCTTGAAGCGACGGAGAATTATGAGGACAAGCATTGCTCATCAGCCACATTTACCCTATCTAGCCCGGTTTTCACATACTCCCAGGCTGATAAGTAAAAGATAAACCATAGTTCTTGGCATCTTAAAGTTCTTTGTGGTGCGAATGCCTAAACAAAAAGTTGTCGATCATATCGGCTTCACCTTTGCTGTGTCTGGGCAGAGAGTGAGTCTCCATGTGCTGATACGCCCCATACATACCGCCGACATTACCACTTGGAGGAGAGTCCATAACCACGACCCGGTAATGATCAATTCGTATAAAGAAAAACTGCTTCCACAGCCTCTTGCAACATATTCTGTGTCATGGAACTCGAGATCAAGTACCTTGCTGAATTCTCCGATCACGACAGGAGCTCTAACTTTCCTCGACAGAATCTGCAGGGTAAGGGTTGACATATCCTTGAATATTTGGAGGTATAGTAAGAAGACCTTGAGATAATACTGTAATAGAAATTGAATAAGATCTCGTAACATGTGGAAAGCCATAACACACACTGATCCAAGGAACATCATAGCATACCTCCAAGAACGTGCACATTTCTTCTCTACTAAACTTGCTGTGCATTATATTTATTACCTGGGTCTTTGAGCGTTTACGACTGTATAAAGGGACCGCCGCAGCTGCTTCTCCTTCTTCATCTTTTTTTTTAAAAAAAAGGGGGGGGGGTATCATAATCAAATTAAGAACGAAACCAGCTATAGAATTAAATAGGAAGGACTGGTTGTGAGTGAAATGGGAACCGAATTGTCACAGGACATAGCCGCTGCACTACAGCCACGCCGGTGTTCCTAACAAGAGGTACATAATTCCAGAACGCTCGCGAGCGTCTTCTGGAGTCTAGTGCAGTCTATGTAGCTATGGCTATCGTGGGCCATCATATGGACCGGGGGGCAGTGCTGAAGGCCGGAGACTTCGGAACGTTATCAACAATCGCCTAGTGAGAGAGTACCTGAAAGCACTGTAATGCCGGTGCACACATCTCTTCTAGCCGATCCAAACTTTTATGATTCGACAGGCACTTCCAGATCTAATTTGCGCAGATCGTTACGGATCTTGGACAATATTAGTGCCTCAAAGCTGCGCAATGTACAAGAGTTGCTAGATATGTCCGTTGCCTTGATGCACATATGCCGTTTACCTCTGAATTCTTCGCAAGCCTGATTCCCCCTACCCCTTTGTCCACTCTACCTCTGAAATACGCACCCCGGGTGATTTAGGCCTGTCAGATTCATGACAGACCGTGTGCGTTATGTTACCTGTGATTGATAATTGTCAATAAAACTTGGCCGGAGTCGGCACCTTATCGGTGTGTGGATCTTCGGCACTGCCGGTGAACAATGTGGGTCCCCATAGAGGATTGTATATGGTTTCGTTTTTCTCAGCCTGGATTATCTTTCGCCAGGTTTGAAAGCTTTTCATCTGTCCATAATCGCAACTGGTCTTCGTTGTTGGTAGCCGGATCACGATGAAAGCCGCACTTGTGTTCTTACACTTGGCGTACGCTGCTACAGCAGCTCCCAGCAGCAATTACCGGAGACAAGCGGCGGAAAATGGTCAAAACCTCCTAGGGGCCCGAAATTCCTCAACCGCCGGCACCAAGATCATTCTAGACAATGATTGGAGCACAGCTGGCTTTATCCCGTACCTCCTAGCTCTTGACGCTGGCTGGGAGGTGCTGGGTCTCGTTGGCGATACAGGCGACTCGTGGGCTCTTCAGTGTAGTCTTCACGGGCTGGCGACCCTGGAAGTGGGCAATTTGTCGTCCTGCATCCCCGTGTACAAGGGTTCGGATTATCCACTGGTCAACACGCCAGAGCTGTTCCAAACTTGGGAGAACCTTCACGGCGATTTGCCCTGGGTAAGTTTTGGAACGCAGATCGAGGAGTAAGAATCCGCGCTTACAATTCGAATAGCAAGGGGCTTTCGCTCCCGAGAACAGCACCGCTGAGGAGCTCGGTAATGATCCGACGTCTGGCGACCCGGAGAGGGTTGTAAAGGCCGCATTCGAAGAGGGCTTTCCCAACGGAACTTTGGCTGGGAATGATGCTGCCGCTTGGATGGTCGAGCAGGTGCGCAAGTACCCAGGCGAGGTCATGATCTTCAGCGGTGGTGCTCTCACCAACATTGCGCTGGCTGTTCGTCTCGATCCTCACTTTGCGTCTCTGGCCAAAGGACTGGTGATAATGGGTGGTTACATCGACGTAACACTCCTGCAGACGTCTGGTTCTGTTTTGCAAGCAGATCTCAACTCAGATGTGAGTCTCGGAAGCATGTGATCGGAGATGGAGAAAGCTACATCGCTCCATGGCATGGTTTGCTGATCCCAAGCCGCAGATAAACCTCAAGATTGACCCGGAGGGAGCCAAGAGTGCTTTAACGGCTGACTTCCCAAGTATAAGTGAGTACTCTCTATGACTGCATCGTGTTGCGCACGTACTAAAAGCCACAAGCGATCGTCGGCAACGCTGCCAATCAGGTCATGTCGAGCCAGGACTACTTGGATGAAGTCTACGAGGTTAAGACTCCGTATACCAAACTCTTCTACGAATACTATGGAACAGAATTTCCTTTCTGGGATGAAACCGCAATGTTCTCTGTGTTGGATGAAAGAAACGTTCTTAACTCTACAACTTGTGAGTACCAATATCTCTCTTTGGCATTTTTGTAACTTTGTGCCCACTAACAAAAAGAATAGTCTACCTTGATGTTGATGTTTCGTATGCATCTCCTTACTACGGGAATATCATCGGGTATCAGGAGGCGTTGAAGCCTCGCGCGCAGATGTTGCAGAAAGTCAACTTCATCTACAAGATTGATGGGGACAAGCTCAAGGCCACGATGAAGCATGCGTTACAGTACCCCAAGACGTGTTCAGACCTGGCTTAGTTCAGTTTCATACGTATCAGTAATACCGGTGGGAATCCTTAGTCAAAACAAGAGCCAAGACAAATTATAAAAAAGGATTTGTGCGTCAAACTGAATGCCTACGTATTTGGTTACCAGTCGGAATATCCGTCGAATCAGTTGTCAGGGTATTGAAGCCGAGCCGCCCCATCTCCGCCAAGGATGATGATCCGCAGTCATGACGTGCCGACGCCAACATGGTTCCTCGCCCTCATCCGTATACCCCGCTTAAATCCACGCGGGGGTCCCATTGAATTTTGGGGAAATCTGGGGTAGTGCAAAAAGAGTGTTCTCCTCTTCTTCCTAAATGTACTGCAGATAGGACCCGGCTTTCGTTATCAACCACTACCAATAGTCACCAAACTCAATTCCTCAATTTCCAACCACATAGAGAATCCAACATGAGTGTCATACTGCCTAACAAGTATAAAGCTGCCATATACGATGAGCCAGGCAAGATATCGACCAAAGTGGTCGAGTTGGACCTGCCGGAACCCGCTGCGGGTGATGTGTTGATCAAGCTGTCAGCAAACATCATACTGGTGCTACCTGTAAAAATACCGCAAAGCCTAACACGATCTCTAGGACACACTCAGGAGTATGTCACAGTGATCTCGGGATCATGCTGAATGGGTGGACGCATCTACCGTTCCCCACTGAAGCCGGCCAGGTTCGTTGGGAATGCCAATGTGGACGTACGATGGGGACATGGCTAATGACACCCCTTCAGGTCGGTGGCCACGAGGGTGTTGGGGTCATCGCCAAAATGGGTCCCGCAACAGAGAACTCTGAAGTTAAGGTTGGTGACAGGGTTGGTATCAAGTGGCTTAGCGACATCTGTGGAAGCTGCGGTGAGCTTTTCTTGACCTCCCTTTCATCACCCTTGTGATTCTTTTGCTGACATGCAACCACAGCACCTTGCTTGGCTGGGTACGATGCTGCATGCTTCAAGCAAAAGATCTCAGGATACTATACACCGGGTACATTTCAACAATATGTGACGAGCTCTGCTACTTATGTTACCCCTATACCGGAGGGTCTCCCATCTGATGCTGCTGCACCAATGTGAGTCTTCAACTACTTGCTACATCCCGAGTCCACAATGCTACTAACATTGGCCCCAGACTGTGTGCTGGTGTCACGGCCTACAGCGCCCTCCGCAGGTCAAACACGCAGAGCGGAGAATGGGTCGTCTTACTCGGCGCGGGAGGTGGTAGGTTGTCCCGGTGTGCTCAAATGCAGTCGCCCAGGTTGTCTAACCTTTCGCAAGGCCTTGGCCACCTTGCAGTCCAGATCGCTTCGCGTAGCATGGGTCTCAGGGTGATCGGGATAGATCATGGAAGCAAGAAAGACATCACCATCGAGTCTGGGGCCGAGCACTTCATCGACTTTACGGCTAGCAAGGACGTGGCAAAAGAGGTAATGGACCTGACAGGGGGGCTAGGGGCTCACGCGGTAATTGTGCTTACAGCTGCAAATTCTGCCTATACAATGCGAGTACCATCCCCTCGTGCTCGTGGGGCCAATCTATGCCAACTTGTTATCCTATGGGAAAATGCTGACGCCCAATAAACTTCTCAGGGGCATGGATCTCCTCCGCTTCGGAGGCACTCTTGTCTGCATCGGAGTCCCGGAAGGAGACCTCAAGGCTATCAGCACAGCTTACCCACAGGTTCTGATTGCAAAGGCGCAGAAGATCGTTGGTGTTGCAGTCGGCAATCGGAAGGAAGCCATCGAGACCCTTGATCTTGCCGCAAGGGGGATCATCAAGGCCCATTTCCGAACCGAGAAGATAGAGAAGCTCACTGATATCTTCGAACAGATGCACAAAGGCGAACTCAACGGACGTGTAGTCCTGGACCTTCAATAACCAGCCACTCATTTGCTTGTGCCCGGCAGGAATACACGGAAGAGTTCATGGTCTTTATAGTCCTGGCGACCAGATCCAAGCTCAATTCCGTGTTGAGAGGATTTGGCGCATTCGCATTCTTTTTAAGTCAACGTTTTCTCATTGGAGTGCCTTTGGCTACAAGGTGGGGGAGGGGGCCATAGTAATCTGTGCTGAGTAGCACGATGGAAGATAGCACCTGTACACACAATTGCATATACAACCCCAAAAATATCGAATGTGATTGAACTGCTATAATTCTCAACGGGTCTTTTCCTCGTATGTTCCTGAAACCATTGGAATGATCATGCCATCGGGGCCAACATGTAAGCCTGGAGCCCTCCCTAATACTAACCTTAGAAGTGTGACCGATTCGGGACATCCTGGGCACTAATGCACCCCTGGAGCTGGTGCCTTCGAAGGATCCATGGGTGACTCACCATTATCTTATCTCTTTTGCATTTCACTTCAGATAGATCATACGCACCAATTATTCATTGGTCGGTATTCCATTAGCGCCAAGAATCGGGCAAGGTCTCCTCGAATATTAATACGGTATTAAAGAGGCAAACAACGTTGCGTGGTCCAACCGGGCACACTGTCCTCATTGCCTGCACTGCCTGCAAGAGATGGTGCTCCAAATATCACCCGCCGAAGGGGCCGATATGTACCGATCCGCAGTGATCGAGCATGAAGCATACAAGCCCCTAGAAACGGACCGGACCCTGTTTCCCGGGCCGTTCCCTCCCGATGTCCTGGAACACCGGGCCAACGAGCTGAAGGCACAGCCGAACGAGCCCAGCACGTTTTGTTACGAGGTCATAGACACGGAGCTGGAGGGCGAGCAGATGATATCCTTCGCGAAATGGTAAGTAGGATCTGTTTGCGCGTGGCGGAGAAAATACCAAGGTTTGATGCCGTTGTTCAGGGTCGTCTACGACGGAACCAACCCACCCAAGCCCAGGCCACAAAGGCAGTGGCCCCCGGGAATCAATGGTGAAGCATGTGATTTGCTTTTTGGTGGTCTGGCCAAGCTTAAGGAGTGGGTTATGGGAGAGAGGAAACATTTGTGTGAGTACCATGTCCGCAGCATGGCTAGCCTCACGTTGGAGCTCGTCATTGCAACAGAACTCCCCGGGGAAGGACATGTCATTGACCTGACTTGCTGAGAGACTTGCACCTACTGCATACCGACCCCAAGCACCAAGGGGGTGGAGCAGGGGGTATTCTGACCTCGAGGGCCATCGAAGAGGCAGCTCAGAGGGGACTCCCAGCGTACCTCGAGTCTTCTGAGGCGGCACGCCAATTGTATCTGAAGCATGGATTCAAGGATTTGGAGGAGCTGGCCACGGACTTTAGCAAATGGGGGTTGGAGAATCCCCACAGGGTATGGGCTATGATACACGAAGGTGGAGGTTAGATTAGCCCGTATGCATATCTCGTTCGCTGGCTCGAAAGCATCATAGTGGGCAAGGCTCAATCCACGTCACTTCCCCGCTCGTACTAGGTATAGAGCTGCAGATTCGTGGTATGCAAGAAGGCATTTCGTGGTCGGGCGGTCCTCAGGAAACATCAAGCTACAGATTCATTTGCATAGAGGGAACTACTAGAAGAGATTATCTGTCTGACCTAAAGAAACGGCACCAACTGTCGCCCAGGGTGCTTCTCGCCGTGACGCATGGTGACCAAGCGTTTCTGCAGCTCCCCGACGGCCAGTCACAGCACGCGCTGCCACGTGAAAGGAAAAAGACGATGTCCCGCTCGAGCTCCCGCTGGAACACGCTACAGACGCATGTTTGAGGCCTCATAACTTTATTATATACTCGATAGGGTACATATGTAGCGTACGGCTCTCCTTGTGCGTGGCATCAATTAATGCGCGAAGAATGCCGGGAGGGGACTGGACAAGATCCTTCTGAGCCATGGACAAACTGCCTTTGCATCTTGGCGACGGGTCAGTTGGGATCGCTGGGCGCGATTTCGGCGAAGTGGCCCTTTCCACATTCCCGTTCTAGGCAATCCCATACCATTGGAGTTGACTCTGAGCATCCCCGTGTCCTGCTGCTTGTCTTTCATAATCAAATGCGATGATGCATGGGGTTGTTACTTTGCGATTAAGTGGGTCTTGGCCTTTTATCTTGTATGGCGGGGCCCGAGGGTCGCACGCACCTGCGTGGTAGACCTCAAAGGGGCTGACATAAGAGGATTTCAAGAAATCTGGACCATCCACCCCGCTATAATTCGGTGTGATGGAGGTCCAGGCCCATCAGCGGGCAGGAAATTGTGCCACCCTAATTCAATTTCCTGTATGACGTGCCCGAGCAAGACAACACAGAATTACATCAACCGATATGGACCCCAACAGGAGAAGGCGTGGCTATATGGACGAGACTGAATGAGATCGTGTAACGTAGGCGCATCCACAAAGACTGCCTCGTGTGATGCCTTGCTGTTCTTGTCGCATTGACACGGCTGCTCTTTTGATGTTGGGCGTATAAGTGCGCGAGCCCGGTATGATCCGGTTCCCTCCTAGGGCGAACTAGGAGGGAGGTGGGTGGGAGGACCATGGCTCGAAGGCTTTATCGGAGGCATTGAGCAGTGGTTGGGGAGGGGGGGGGGGGGGGATTAGAGTGTACTTCTGATGGAGGTGACTGACATGAAGGACTCGGCTCAGGCGGCGACTGTGATGTCCACTGTGACGGTGAGACTTGCATAGCTGCTGGACTGGAAGCAGGCAACAAAAAGCGTCCTCCATCAATACCCAAGCCCGAGGGGGGTATCTCAAGGAAGACCGGGGTGGAAGGGGTGCGTGAGGTGCATAGGGTGAGGTGGAAGCTGACAGGGGACCGATGGCATGTTGGGTGCTGATTGGCCACATCAAGGCAAGTCCTCCCACCTCGAGTCTGCCCCGTATAAAAGCCCTGTGCCCCCTCCATTCCCTGCCCCATATTCTTTCCTCTTTCTTCAGCAAAATCCGAGGCCATCACAATCTTGCCATAAACCACATTGAAACTTCTCGTGGTGTCAGTGTCCATCTGACAAAACCTTCTCAAGGACACTTGGCCTTGTTTTGGACACCCCCCACACCTTACGCCTTGGTCCTTGCCACCTACCATTCATATCACTCCCTTAAACGTGTAGTACACAGTGGCGAAGTGCCTCAACATCTCCAAGGAGAATTGTCACAACACCAAGCCACTCGGAAACCAACAATGGCAAGGTCAAACCATAGCTCTTCTTCTTCCTCCTATCCGTATGAGTCTTACCAGCGTCCACAAGGACGTCGCTCGTCAGCAAGGAGCTCGTCTTCGGACCATCACCCACTCCGGACAGCAGTCCTTCATGATGATGGTATAAGGAGACGATTTGAAGACGTCACTGGCGTCGTGCTTGCAACCGAGTACTACTGGTCACCAGAGCCTTGGCCACAGCCACGAGGCCGGACAACAAAGCCGTACAATGCGAGTATGGCGAGCAATTCCATACTAGAGACAGGAAGCGCAGCAAGTCCTGACCGCAGGGTCTCACCTGCAAGCGAGAGTCGCAAGCTCGTTCGTCGGGGAGACCTCAAGGAGGGAGAATACAGGCTGTCGACGCCCCCACAAACGCCTCGCCCGGGCCGACTTGGCACCCCAGACCTAGAACTGACGCGGAGCTGCGACAAATTCTGTGACTGCTGCTCAGACGAGCACAAATACCTGGAGGATAGGTCAAAGATGGATTCTCAAGGTGGGTTCACACACTCTCTTCCTCTTGGCTGGAGCGCAGTTCAAGGCGGCTGGTTCAAATGTTGTCGCCTGTCGTGAGAAGTGGGTATGAGGCATGACTAAGCCATGCTGACCAATTATAAGTCGAAGCTGCCTTGGCCCATATCCGCGTTGGGTCTTCAGGCAGAAGGCTGTTGACTTCTGGGAATGACGTTCGCCGGACGAGGTGAAAATGAACCGGGAGTGAGTAGTGGATGCTGGCTGCGAAAGGGAGTCAACGGAAAGGAAGGGATTGTGCGTTTTGGTCTGTGATATCAGCTGGCGTCAGGCGTTCTGCCTTTATTGCGGGCCCGCGGCTTTCTGGTGAGCTTGTCTTGTTTGCTTGTGGTGCTGTTGGTGGGGCTGTTGAGCATCGTACCAACGTGGCTTTTGTGTGCACAGAGATGCGGATATGTAGTTTGAACATGATAGTATGCCGTTCGGCCCTTGTGGACACGGCATGGCAACAGCTGCGTTTGCGGATGTTGGCCCTGTGTCTTCGCCGGCACAAGGGTCCACTCAGCACAGCGGGTAGCCGGCTAGTCCGTACGACTCTCTAGGACACGAGAATCGACGATGATGAGTCCTCCGAGCACAGCCGTTGTAGTTAGTTAGCATGGGCACAGGCAGGCTGCAGATGTGGCCGGTGGTGCTTGGAGGCGATGGGCAGGACAGCCAAGGACGGCTGGAGAGGACGGACCGACGTTGGACTGCGCAGGCAGCAGGCAACCCGGTTCACCCCTACAGCTGCTCGAGCCACCCTCTGCTGTTTAGTCAGCGAGTTGTTCAGGCGCGGTAATATACAACAGAACCCGTATGATACGTATGATACATGTGATATGGTCTACTGCTCAAACCCAACGTCATGTCATGTCTTCCACAATCACGCTCTGCCACTGCCCGCATTCCTTATTGCTCCATGGCTTCCTGTAACCTTAGCCAAGAAACTAGGGGCCGTGCCGCCCTCCCCACGTGGTGCCCACGAGAAGATATGCCGACGGAGCACTCAACGTCCCTTATTATCGGTCGTGATGACAATCATGAGCTCGTGTACCCTCGCTGAGCCCTTGTGTGCATGGACACCAACCAACCTCGGTGATACCTTCCGCCTCCGCCTGCGCCGGACTGGCCATGCAACGCCCGACTCATCAGTCCTTGCAGCCATCGGCCTCTGCGTGCGTCCCTGAATGCCTCATGCTCGGGAGAATGCGGACCAAAGACGGCTCGCGAAATGCCGATCTGACAAGAGATCCGACCCTCGGTGTCCACAGACCGAAGTGCAATGCCGGGTCGTCCATCTGCCTTGCAGCTCACCGCTCCAGGCCAGCTGGCAGCCGCATCAATATGAGGCTTTCGATTCATGAAGAGATTGTGGAACCGCTGGCTTAAAGCAGAAGTGTTTGCACCCTCACATGAATGTTAACTGTTGAGGGGTCGAAGACAGAAACTGATGGTGAAGAAGACGCAGCAGCAGCAGCAGCAGCCGAAGGTGAGACTTGAACGATGCCATCGCACTGTCTGTTATATAAGAGGACAGAGCCGCCAACGGCATGGACGTCCTTAGACCAACAGTTTATGAATGTCATCGCCATCTTTTCATTTTGAACTAGATTCAGTCGATACTCACAATGCATTTGACCAGCAGCCTGGCCGCTCTGTTTGGCAGCGCCCTCGCTGTTGCTGCCATGAACCGCAATCCGACTCTCCCCCATAATTCTACCATAATTCCTGGTGCCTATCTTGTTGAGTTTGTGGGCGGCCATGACCACGCATCCTTCTACGGCGGCCTTACCGCTGGTGGTTTTGACGTCTCCTCGAGGATGAACATGTCTTACAAGCTGTTCAACGGCTCCTCCTTCTCCATCACGAACCTCACCGGACATACCGGAATCGCCACCAAGATTTCTGTCTTGCCGTCTGTCAAAAATATCTGGCCCATGCGCCTGTATCCCCCACCCAAATCCCATAAAATGCACACTGGCCCCTTTCTGAACCCCACAGGTCCCGGGTTTGTTTCGGCGCAGGGTGGTGCTGCCACGCCGGGTAACCAATCTTACTCAACCCATCTGATGACGCAGGTCGACCGCCTGCATGCTGCAGGGTACACCGGGGAAGGAGCTCGCATAGCAATCGTCGATACCGGAGTCGACTACAATCATCCTGCCTTGGGAGGCTGCTTCGGCGAAGGATGTCTGATTGCTGGCGGCTACGACCTCGCCGGCCATGGCTACAATGGATCCGGTGCCCCGGTGCCTGGTCCAGACCCATACGAAAATTGCGATGGCCACGGCACGCACGTGGCTGGGATCATTGGCGCTAGACCCAACGAACTGGGGTTCACTGGCGCAGCACCTGGTGCTTCCCTTTGGATGTACAAGGTCTTCAGCTGCGAAGGAGATGGGTTTGGTGCAAGCGACGACATCCTGATCTCTGCATTCAACATGGCGTTTGAGGATGGTGCCGATATTATCACCGCCTCGATAGGCGGGCCGGGAGGGTGGAGTGACGCACCTTGGTCTTCAGTTGTTGGACGCATCGTGGCAAACGGCGTCCCTTGCACCCTTGCGGCTGGGAATGGTGGCTCTGAGGGGATGTGGGCGGCCAGCACAGCCGCCGACGGCAGGGGTGTGACTGCTGTTTCGTCCTTCGATAACGTGAGGACGCCCTACCTCTTTTACAAGGGCAGCTACTCAGCCAAGTCACCGTCTTCTGGTGCACCCTGCGCCCCCAATATTTCCAAAGACTTTGGGTGGTTGCCCAGCTACGAGCCTCTTGGTAACCTCACACTACCCCTCTGGGCCACCAGCAATGACAGGAGCGTGGAAGACGACGCATGCTCGAGCCTTCCGGCGGATACTCCGGATCTATCAAACTATATTGTCTTGTTGAAGATATCCAAAGCATGTGACATCTCGGACCAATTAGGCAACATATCGGCCTTCAATGCCCAATACGCCCTCTTCTATGGCAATACTGGTGACGAGTAAGCCTCCCTTGCCTTTACTTCAGCGCGCTTGCTGATATGTGAAAGCCTCTTTGTGTTTTCCGACTCCTACATCCCTTCCTTCATGCTCGGAGTAGGTGCGGTCTCTCCTGAGCAAGGCTCAGAGTGGGTGGACCTACTGAACAAGGGTCTTGATGTGCACCTCACCGTAACCGACCCCCCAAATGCGGGATTTATATACGCTGATTACCCAAACGATCTTACGGGAGGATTTGCGAGCTCTTATACAAGCTGGGGTCCAACGTTCTCGTTGGATGTCTACCCTTCCGTAGGAGCTCCTGGGGGCGACATACTCTCCACTTACCTTCTGAATGAAGGTGGTTACAAAGTCGCATCCGGCACCTCGATGGCCACGCCATTTATGGCCGCGGTTTATGCCCTTGTTGGCCAAGCACGAGGCACTTTCGACCCCGAAGAGTTGGCAACATATATTTCCAGCACGTCCCGCGCCCAACTGTGGAACGATGACACTGGGACGCTCTGCGGTCTTGCCCCAGTTTCTCAGCAGGGCGCAGGACTGGTACAAGCATATGATGCGGCCTTTGTAACGACGCACCTCAGCACCTCGGGCATTTCCTTCAATGATACGAATCACTCTCAGAGCGCGACTTTCATCATTCGGAACATGGGACGTGAAAATGTGACGTATGAGATCGGTAACAACCCAGCATACAGCATGTATTCGCTGTCTGCGGAATCATACTACCCACTCCCATTCCCAAATCCCATCATTGGCGCGACAGCGGATCTGGAGTTCTCCAAAACCTCCGTGACACTACCACCGGACGGGCGCGCCAACATCACAGTGGAGCCCAATCTTGAAGGAAGCCGCGACATAATTGGGATATTGCTGCCGGTATACTCAGGGTACATAAAAATCAACGGGTCAAACGGCGAGAACCTTGCCATACCTTACCTCGGTGTACATGGAAGTATGTACACTACCGAGGTCATGACATCCGTGGAAGGGTATGACTTTGGCGAGGGCAACCGCACCTTCATTGTACCGCATCCGACCCGGAATCCCATCTCTCCGACCGACGACGCGGCCTCCTTGTACCCTTCGGCAGATTTATATCTCAATTTCGGGACACGGATCCTCCGCGCCGACATCGTACCCATGTCATCCAACTACACCGGCCCGACTAAGAAAGTCCTGGGCCTGAAGATTGCAGGCAGCGTCGCCGGGTACCCAATGGAGTATCTTTCGCGCTATTATGTCTACATCGCTTTCTCGGGGCTGTTGGACGATGGGTCCTACGTGCCCGAGGGCGACTACAAGCTTGTCACCAGGGCGCTGAAGATTTTTGGTGACCCCGAGGATCCTGATGATTACGAAACTCTTAGCCAGCCCCCATTCACATTGTTGTACCAGACTTGATGGCGCAAGACAGCGAGTATGGGATACTGGCGATAACGCATCTGAGCTGGGAGGGTAGTGTTTCCGTGGCGCTCGTGCGCGTGTTTGGTCAAGTCATGCGGCCCGCAGGCCTTTCCCTGCTAGTCACACCCTTAGTTAGCGAACATCGCTGAAGGCTGCCTAGTTTGTGGGCCCTTGGGCCCGTCGGCTCGGTGCGCCGTTGAGCATAATAATTAAATGACAAATGCTCTTCTACACCATTCTCGCCGTCCTCTCCCGTGACGCTCATCGCCGAAGTAGCAAGCAAGGCTAAAAGAATGCATTCACATCCCCTTGGCCATATTTCCATAGGCGTGAGGGACTACGAGATAGCCAAGCGCTTCTACAGCGCCACGCTTCCCCTCATCGGCCTACACCTTGTCTACGACAGCACTTGCACCGATACCACCGACACCGCAACTACTCAAAGGCCCTCATCCGGGGACAGCAATGAAGAGAGCGGTCCCCGGACCCTAGGCTTCGGGCCCGGCCCAGAGAATGAGCTGCTCAACATCTTCGAGTACGGCGCCCGGGCGTCCGCGCCCGGGCCGGGGAGCCACATCGCCTTCAATACGGACAGCCGGGCCGTCGTCGACGAGTTCTATGAGGCGGCGGTTCGGAACGGCGGGAAGAATAACGGCGCGCCGGGTATGAGGCCACATTATGGGGAGAACTACTATGCTGCGTTTGTTATTGATCCTGACGGGTGGAGATTGGAAGTTGTTTGTCGTGAAACTTGATCCCGAGATCTAGATCCGTAGTATGGTGGTAGTAACCAGATGCTTCGGCACTTGCTCAATGTCTTCCAAAACATGGTATACTATAGGTTCCGGAATGCCGAAATAAACGGAGACACTAGAACAAAACCTTGTGTTGTGATTGTTTGAGTCAGACTCTATCTTCTTCTCGGTCTCCTGGTCAATACTATGCGCCGATTGTAAGTTGTGAGTACTGACAGGCTGTTGAAATAGGATAATCTGTAGACGACGGGACGACTTGAAGTACCTTCTCATGGTCTCGTCCAGCAATACAGTTCTACCTTCGCTTTCGGTCTTTTCGCAATCTCTTTCGTTTTCCAATACAACGCGAGCCACGCTCAATAGTTGTTCCTCGCCATCTGAGAACTTGCAGTCCTTTCTGTGGGCAGCCAGGCCGCCGGGGCTATTGCGTACTGCGTCCAGGATACCGCATTCTTGTAGAACGGCCTCGATGCTCTGATCTGAGAATGCCTCATATGGGTCTAGCTCCTGACGCACGGTACTAAAGCTCTCGAGCCTGTCTTGCGATATGACGAGGAAGCTGCCACGCAGCACCTCTAGGGACATGGTAGCGTGGTCCGCGCCGTGGATGAAGATAGATTCGGTGGGTATATTGACCATGAGCAGCAGGGCCAGGTGCAGGGTCGACTTCCCTGACCCTGTTTTCCTGCACAGCGCAATGCGCTCGCCCGGCTAGGCCCATGAAATACCTACCTATGGGTACCCATATACGGATACTAGATTCCCGGACCTAGTTTATATAACGTGACTTATTAGTAAATGGCACAAATCTACTCTAGATATTAACTTCAGCAAGCCCTAACACCTACCTAAAATTATATATTATTGGTAATATAATATAATTTATATAGTATCTTATTAAGATTTTTATAACGTTATTTGAATTTTGATTAATGTATAACGGCTATATTAGTATAAGCTTATTTTATAAGTTTAAATAACTTATAACGTAGGTTACTAGTAAGTAGACCGTATTAGTAAGTAGATTAATTTTTCAACTTCTGTCTTCTTTAATTTAAATCTAAATATTAATAATAATTAATATATATAAAAGATATAAATTATTTTAAAGGTAATGTAAATCTTAATATTATTCTATAATAATACTATTATATTTATTAATTTATTACGTAAAAAACTCTAGTTAAAAACATAGATTTAACATATAGCTATATAAAAAGAAAAAAGAGTTTAAAAAACTTATTTTCTACTCCATACACCTTACTTAATAATTAATAAACTTAATTATAAGTTTAATTTTATATTTATGTCTTTATAGAGAATAATATGTATTAAAAGATATTTAGTTTATAAATCTTTGGATAATATATATATATATATTTAACTTTGTTAAGGAATAATAGTATAGCCTCTAATATTCCCTAATGTACCCTTTTATTAGTATTCCTAGCAAAACAATACCTACTAATCCCCTTACTAATATGGTCCACTTACTGGTAAACCACATTATAAATTATAAAGAAATCAAAAAAAGTTTTATTTTATTTATTTATTTTATAAATAAACATCAAAGTCTTTTATATAATTATATATCAGTATTTTAGTTTATATTTAAGTTAAAGTTAGTTTTAGTTAACTATAATTTAAAGTTAGAGTTATAATACTATAAAATACTATAATACTATAATACTATAATACTATATTTCCTTAGGAATATAAATATAAATATAAATATCAAAATACTATATATTATAAGTACTATATACTAGAAAAAACTATAAATACTATAAATACTATAAATACTATAAATACTATAAATACTATAAATACTATAAATACTATAAATACTATAAATACTATAAATACTATAAATACTGCTAATAATATAATTATAAGCTATATTAAGTATAGTTTATTCTCTTTTAAAGAAATTCTTTAATAAATTAAGTTTATTTTATATTATTTTATTACTTATTTATTTATAGTTCTTTTTATTTAATATTTTTACTTTTGTCATCATTTAAGTATTTTATTTTTAATTATTTTTTAAAATATATAATTATTAATATTAAGTTACTAAATAAAGTATAAATATAAAGTAATATACTTTTATAAATATAAATAAGTAAACTAGTAAAGATATTTAAAATATTATAGTTTTAAGAAATTAACAATAAGTAATCAAAGGTTTTAAGAAATAATATCTCAATCTAGCTTAAGACTTAAGTAAATAAAGTTTCAAAAACAAGGAAATAGTCTATAGATAAGATTAAATAAATGAGGTTTTTAAAAAATAAGAAAGTAATCTAGTGATAAGACTAAATAAATAAGGTTTAAAGAAATTAAGGGTTAAAGTTTTATAAAATAAGGAAATAGTCTAACATTAAGACTCAATAAATAAGATTTAAAGATATTAAGTAAATAAAGTTTCAAAATATAAGAAACTAATTTAAATATGAAACTAAATAAATAAAGCTTTTTTTAAAAATATGTAATTAATTAAATAATAAAACTAAATATATAGACGTTAAAGAAATTAAGTAAATATAGTTTTTGAAAATTAAGAAATTAAACTTTAATATTAACAAGCTATATAATACTAACTTATTAATGATTATTCTTCTAGTAGTAAATAAGGAATAAGAAAAGATTTAAAATATATTAAATTTCCCTCTTAAATATTCTTTTTCTTTTTTTCTCTATTATTTTTCGTTAACGTTCCTTAAATAACTAATTTTATATATATATAAACTCATTTTTATCATTTATAATTCTTCTACATTATTCTTATAATATTTTTATATTTGTTTTGTATTTATATATAGAAATATAAATATAATACTATAAATACTACATACTACAAATACTTGATTTCCTTAGAAATACAACTATAAAATATACACAGTATTTGTATTATAATATAAATATATACTATAAATATATATTACAAATACATACTGTTAATATATACTATATCTCATAACTCTGTTCAAGGTTAACTTTATATTATTATATTAATTGTTATTATAATTTAAAACTATTATTAATATTACTGTTTTATTAAATGCTAGGTTTCTTAGTACTTAGAATTATAGAAAGTGACTATTATAGCTCCTCTTTTAGGTGAATTATAACTACATTAAAATAAAACCACCTATACTTACATTAGTATTTGGCTGTTACTGATACTGCCCACGTCTTTGTGGCAACAAATACAGAGTTACATGTACTCTTTGCTTTTTAATGATAAAGAGTGCCTCGATTTCGGAAGAAACAGGAGTTGCGGTGAGTTTCCAAAGTGCTCTCTCATTGGCAGACGCAGATGTGGTCGGCCTCTTGCATCGGCCCGTGACACAGGGTCCAGGCTTCATCAGCCAACAGCGACAGTGAAGTCTCAATTTCGGGGCCCCTTGCTGATGCAAGAGGCCTGCCCTGTACATGCCGTAAACACAAACGGACTCGGATCAAACTGAGAGACGAAATTCAGCGGTGTAGGGGATCTTTGCTCGAGGATGTCCAGGCAGAGAGCTACTGCCTCCAGATATGCCTTGCAGCAAAGACAGGTATAAATAGAAGGAAGCTACGGGATCAATTTCCTCTCGAGTTTGTACGCAAAAGGAATCTCCCTTTTCAACAGGTGCATCCCATCCCGTCGAACCCCGTCACCAGCTTCTGCACCTGATCTGCCACTTTCCACGAAGTCACCCGCAACATCAATTTGTCAGACTCCACACTATGGGCTCTTACAACGAGTATGTTGAAAGTCACTTTACCTTAGCCACATCGCTGCATGACTGAACTTACCTTTAATAGTATCATCGGCTCGGACATATTCACATTTGTGGTTGGTCCCAGTGACAAAGAATATCACGTCCACGGCACTGCACTCTCGAGATTGTCAAAACCCCTCGGTGTCCTGATCCATGGCGACATGCGCGAAGCCAAGGAGAAGTGCATCAAGTGGCCCGATGTTGACGAAAAAACCTTCGTGCGCTTCATTGAGTGGGCCTATACCAAGACCTACGTAACGGAGGAGCCTGACATCATTCTTGATCCTTCTCTCATTGGACCTCCAGACTCACCCACTACGGTACCGACTCCGTCTGAAGACAGTGCGTCCGAAATGCCCCTGTATTCTCTCGTTACCGCGAGACTCTCCGGGGGGCAGATAAAGGAATGCTGCTGGAACGAGGCCTGTAGTTGGTACGGCAAGAGCAATCCGTCGAACTCCAATGCCCAATGTCCCGCTTGCATGAGAACCTACAGCTCAACTGCTTGCACAAGTTGCAAGTCAGTCTACAAGGACTGCCCGAACTGTGGACCCTTGACTAGCATCACTAGGAACACCTGTGCATACACCAGCTGCAATTATCAGTACCATATAAGCGACGCTACTACAGGCAAAAAGATATGCCTGAGATGCCGCAAAGGCTACCCAACCAAGATATGTCCATGTCAATCAGCATTCAGTGACTGTGGAGAATGTGCGGCCGTGAAGGAGAGATCAAACCTTCCCAGAAGACACAACCTCATCAACAGATTCCTGGACGAGCTTGGTACCACATATCCTACCTCCGATGCCATCTTTCTGCCACGAAAGAACACCGAAGGCTGTGAGGAATACACGGATGTTTTCCTCTGCCATGCGAAACTTTACGTCATGGGCGATATATACGACGTCCCTGCTCTTAAGCAGCTAAGCTTGCACCGTCTTCACGCCACACTGAAGCATTTTACTTTGTACCCGAGCCGTATGAACGACATTGCGGCGCTCACCAAGTACGTCTTCGAGAACACTGTTCCAGATGACAAAATCCGAGACATGATCACGCTGTACTACGCCTGCATTGTGGAGGACGCGCGGGAGCATGACAGCCTGAAGTCACTCGTTGACGGAATTCCTGACTTCGCGTTTGGATTGATTAGCAAGATGTGCAACAGGCTTTTTTAATGACCGCTTATTGGTGCTTGGAGCGTCACTAAGCGTTTGAAATTTCACCATTCACAGTCCACTGCCATATTGGGAGTGGCTCGATGCATAGGAAGGAAGGGATGAATAGGAATGGTATGTACATCAAGGTAGTTGGATGGCAGGTGGCCCAACTCTAGCCTCCACATCCAGGCGGTACTCCCAAAGCTTTTCTGTAAATGCACCCTGAATTGCCCAAAGGTAACAAGCTACAGTTTTATTCATTCATCAAGAAGCCTGCTTTGGCCAGGTCATGATGATTCACTCCTTTGGCAATTTGTGTATTGTGATGTAGCAGCTAGATGTTGTATCCCTTCAGATGATATCTGCACAATCAGTTCCCAGCTCCCCAGCCGCTTAGGTACGTAGACATCCATGATTATACTTCTCACACCGTTTCCTACTGGGACTAGCTGTATGTTGTGACTGGCGCCAGCCTATATACCTTTGCCTCGTGGGGGAGCACCTCAGCTGAAAAGGCTGGGGCTTGCAACGGCCCCTGCTGCTCATGAGTCCAGAGATCCTTGACAGTGTAAGACCTCCATTCCACAAACAAGTATCGCTGGATGTACAGGCTCATCAGAGCCAACTCTGACCCACGATTCAGAAATGTAACAGCAATGCTCCCATCCTCCAGCTCCCTCGCCCAGTATTGCAGGAGGCCATCTTTCTCATCGTAAACCACAGTCGCTGCGACACCCAGAGGGTCTTGGTTGATGGCGATGATTTCTTCATTGGTGACAGTTTCAAGATCGAAACTCGAAAGTGTCCGCACATCTGTCCCGATCAGCAAAGGGCTAGCCACCATACACCACATGCTAAAATGAGCACGGTACTCGATGTTGCTCGCGCCAGCGCCGACGAGCCGCGGGGCCAGGCCATCCAGCCCGACTATGAGCATGTCATAGTCATTCCACCCGCCCGGGCCAGCGTACTCGGCGAGGCTCACATTCTCGCCCCGGGTCAGCATATCAAGCACATCGAAGTAGTAGTCCGACCTGAAGCCCGGGTAGTTGAAATCATCGCTGATATCCTGCCCCATGCGCCAGTGGTTCGCGCCCTCGTCGCGCGCCCACGTCCAGATATCTGCCCACCCACAGTGGCACGCATGGTATACGATATCGCGGCCCGTAGCACGCAATCCCAGGGCCATCCGGCGGACGTCACCCCTGACCAGCTCTTGCGGTGCATCTTCCCCCCTCGAGCAGCAGCTGTCGTATTTGAGGTGATCTACGCCCCACGAAGCGAAAGTCGCCGAGTCCTGCTCCTCGAATCCTTCGGGCGTTCCCGTGAACTTGGCGCAGGTAGTCTCGCCGGGGCCGCTGTAGATGCCGAGCTTGAGGCCCTTGGAGTGTGCATAATCGGCGACGTACTTGATGCCCCTTGGGAACTTATCCGGGTCGGCCTCAAGGACACCTGGGTGGTCTGACCGATTACCGGCGTACCGTTGCCAGCCATCATCGATATTTATATATTGGTACCCTGCTGCTTGGAGTCCGGTGGATACGACGAAGTCGATGGTGGAGATCACGACCGACTCGTTGATGTTAGAGCCGAAATAATTCCAACTGCTCCCTTCAGGATAGTCAATAGAGTGCTCCGAGATACTTGCAGATCAAGCGAATATTTCACGTCAGGCGGCCCTTGCACAGCATCGCCCCTATTGCGATGCATCCCTGGAAATGGTCCGATGTCAAGTACTTACAACCCATGGGCGGCGTTAAAGCAAGGCCATTTGGTGGAAGTGGCTCGTTCTCGCCCCCTGCATCGTTGTACCCTTGGCTGTTCACGAGCTGCCAGATGGCGGCTGCAGCGAAGATAGACCGCATGGTAAACGCAGGCACGTGGGTAGGCGGAAGTGGATTGGTGATTCCGTTGAAAATCCTTTCACATGTTCTGGTGAGGGCCTTACCTTAATAAGGACCCTCTGCCGTATCCGGCTGTGAAGCTTTGTTAGGTTCAGCTTTATTGGTGGCGCGCTCGGGCGTGCCTAACGTTACACGAAGTACCATGCCCAATATACGTGAATGAAATGAGACTATTGGCACCTTGAATGGCGGAATGAGTGCCCATAGCCTCGGCAGCGTCAATCAAATGCACCTTCAGGCTGTACACAGCTCGAAGCTTTGACTAGTCTTCCTCCAGCGCTCGCCGGGGAGAATGCCAAGCAGAAGAAACCCATACCCCCCTCGTCAAGTTTCCTATTCCTACATTTCCCCGCAAGGCCATAGCTGCGGCCATGTTCCCGAACTGCAACATAGTGGCGGAGTTACTTGAGCGAAAATGCAGAGCTGAACCTGGCCGTGGGCGTATACAGTGCCACACGAGGCAGCTGAATAGGAAAGCACAGGGTGTAATATAAATTGCATAGTATTAGTGTCTCAATAGTTTTGGGGCTGTAGAACCCCCTTGTCTACGTAGGTACTTTCGGTCCAAATCTGCAGCGACAGTGCTCTCACCGCACAGACCAGAGACTTGTCTTCCGCTTCCTCTAAGTGAGCCCTTCGTGAGACTTCCACGCAGGGACCGTACCTATTGAAGAAGGGCTTCAGCCGTATTATATTATCTAGTCACTATCTGCTATAGTTTCTAACTCCTCCCCAGTTTAAAAACTCTATAAGAAGCTAATACATAACCTTTTATATAATTTTATTTTTATATAATACAGTTTATTACTTAAATAGAAGTATTACTTAACTTTAAGCCTTATTTTTACTAGCTTTAAAACGAAATATTTAATTTTATATATATTAATTATATTCCTTAAGTTCCTTTTCCTAATTCATTTAAATAATAATTACTTCTAAAAAATGAAAAATAAATAATTTATAATATATATTTTTAATAATAATTCTTTAAATACTTTTACTAACATTAAATTATAAATTATTGTTTTATGTTATAAATCTTAATTTAAGTTTCTAGCTAAATAACTGTTAATATTTATTAATTTATATTAATATAATAAGGTAATTAAGTTTAAAGCTATATATAATTATATGTATTATATAACTTAAGGCCTTATTATTGATATAAAACTTATACTATATAAATAGAATTTAATATTATTATATAAATTTTATTATATGTAATTCAAAGATTCTTTTAATTATTATATAAATTTCATTATATTGAATTTAAAGATATTCTTAATTATTAAATAATTTAAAATTATTGAAAACTATATATAAATTTCATTATGTTCAATTTTAAGATATTCTTAATTATTAATTGATTTAACATTATTAAAAACTATATAAAAATAAATTTATTACATAGTTCAAAGAGTTTATTGTTATATATATAAATTACTTAAAATTAATAATATAAAAACTATAGTTTTTGAGATTATTATTTATAAATCTTTTTAATTATAATCATTTAAAAATGATTATTTATCTCTTTAAACTTAGAAGATTATTTTAATTTGATAACAGTTATATAGTTATAGTTTAAAATGAATTACTTTTATAATATGAATAAACTAAAATAAATATATTATATTATAAATAAATAAAGCTAATACAGGGTATTAGAAAGTAGCTAGTCTTTAGTAAAGTTACTACCTTTAGGCTATCCTAATATCTATCTAAAGCTATATATCGAATAGAATTTAAGTTGAATTAATACTAACTATACTTAATTACTCATTTTTAATTGGTATATAAATCTAAAGTGGTTAGGCTAAATATAATAAGGCTAAAAAGTATTAAGAGTTATATAAAATAGCTTTTCTTTTAGTATTAATAATAATTTTAATTTTTATATTATTCTTACATCTCTCTTTCCATTTAAATCTTTAATATAGTTTATGAATAAGTAAACTGTATTAGTAAGTAGATTAATTTTATAATATCTCTTAACTTTCATTAACTCTAATGCCTGCTTAAAGCTAAACAATTTACAATATTAATTAATATTAACTATACTTAATTATGTAATTTTAATTAATGTTATTGATTTAAAAATATTAATTAGGCTATATTATTAATTTAAATAAGCTAACGTTTATAAAAGAATTATAGTTTAACGTGCATGATAAGCGAGTGAGCCAGATAAGCGAGTGAGCCAGATAAGCGAGTGAGCCACTTTCTACTACCCTATAAACACTCTCCTCAATTACAACATATCAACACTAGGAACCAACTATAATTACATTAGAAATAGCTGAATCAGATAATCCTGCGGCCTCTTAGCAAGTGCGTGCATTATAGCCAGGCTTACTACACATGCTATAGCACTAAACCTTCGTATAAGCCCCCCCTATACCACCACCATCCGGCTATATTTCTTGCACTACCTCTCCACCCATAGCATTCTGATCTAGTAGATTTTGTGCATCTTGCATAGTAAGTAACCCTCCGAGCCACACACGTGTTTTTTTAGCCCTTTAATGCCTGCTTAATGCCTCGTTGGCCTTACGGAGCAAAGAGACCTCTAATTAAAGGAGAGCTACCTCGTGCATTATAGCCATCATACCCTTAGTAAGCTGGTCTATAGCAGCTAACATTAAAGTTAGGGAGCTATTTTAATGGTTGGCAATATAAGTCTTAATAAGCATTAACTGCAAATTAGCTTCTCGGGGGTTATATAGTATCTAGAAGACCCAAGGTTATAAAGTGCTAGCCCGTAAGTTTAGGGGTGTTAGCATATAAAGCTTTATATCTAGCTTGAAAAGCACCCTCTCTAGATCATATTGTTATGAGCCAACAGCGATGGCACCCCAGGAACCCGTTCTGACGACCTGAGCCAGCAAAACAGGTGCCACGACGCAACCCCACAGGCACTTGACGGCGGAGTTAGCACCCCAGGTCAGGACCAGGGTTAGGGTCAGGAACCCACTCCACCAAGCTGGATATATTAGATATAAGTTATCCAATATATCCCTAGCCTCAGCCCGGATATGTTGGATATAAGTTATCCAATATAGCCTACTAAAGAGTTGGAATATATAAGGATATGGTTATTACTATAGTAGATAGCTTTTATAGAATAGACTCTTTAGTTATTAATCTAAGTATTCAATCCTAGCATTAGATAGCCTTACAGCTAGTAATTATTATTAGTTAACAATATTGCTTAACAACTGCCTAATAATATATTCTGAATATAAACCCTTGATCTTTTAGGATTATATACTTAGAAACCCCTTTTGATTATTACATTTTAATAACTCTTATTCATATATTACTATGCGGACTTTAAGCAATATTATATATGAAACCCTTTATGATGTTGGACTCCAGAATGACTACCCCTACTTGCAACCTCCTTTATGAACTGGATGAACTTGCTAATAATAAGGCTATGGACCCCTGTGTCTAGGAACTAGTTAATGAGGTTAGGTAGTTGTACCTTCTTATGGAAGGTTAAGCTTAACATAATGCGGAAGTTGAATAGCTTCAGCAGGAGATTGCTACTCTCTGAGCTAGAGCTAATATTATTAATACCCTAATCCAAATAAAGGAATATATTAAGCTTAATACTCCAGCCCCTTATAATGGAACTGCTAGATAACTTTAGGTATACCCGATATAGGTTAGGGCCTATTAGTGCTTCTATGGTCTAGATATATAGTTTAGCGGAAAAAGGGTTATATATGTATCCTCTTTCCTTAAAGGATAAGCTTTAGCTNGCTATAGGCGAGATTACCAGATATATGCCTAGGAAGTTCAAATATAAGCCCATAAATCTCCAGTTATAGTCATAAGGTAATTAGAAGGGTTAGGCAAGGCAGGGGTAGATCTAGTTTTTTAGGTTACTAATATTTCTTTTAGCAGTAAATTAAAAACTAATGATTTTTATCTTACATATAGTCCTAAGAGAAGTATACTTATTTAATTAAAAACATAATATTATCTTAACTTTTTTATATCTTAACTTTTTTATATCTTAATCTTTTTATATCTTATCCCAGAATTCATATTCCTTTAGCTTAGGGTTATTAGAGTTAATAAGTGGAATATCTATATATAGTATTATTCTTTAAGTCTAATTAGCTAAATCTAATAAGTCCAAATTATATAAGCTATCTATATCCAAGTATACTTATACTTGGGGGACTATCTAGCTAAAAAGAGACTAGTCTTAGTACTAATTATCATTATCCTGATCAGGGGTAGTGGGATAGAGTATATTATCTAGCATATCTGGGAAGACATTATATCTAGTTACCTCTAATAGCTTCCTCCCGGTTTATTAACTTTCAGAAGGGTTATCCTCCCAAAGAAAAGGTACTACTAGCTCCCAAATTCCCCTCTTACAGATGAATTTCTTTAGGCGCATTAGAAGATAAGTCCCATTAATAAGGATCCTATCAGGGGTCCTCAGCTTATACACATTATTGGGCTCAATAGGATCAATAATATAAGGCCTAAACCATTAATATATTAGCTTCCAGAATAACAAGTAATCAGATTTCCTCTACTTATCTACAACCAATATAAGGTTATCTTTTATAAAAGGCTCGGGTCTATAGAATTCCCGATAGGTATCTCTAGCTACTGCCTTTCTTCTTTACTTAGTAACTAACTCCTAAGCATGCAGGATATCTTATTTTAGGTCTAGCAATAAGCGCAATTAATATTCCAGTACTTAATTAGAGGTTATATAGGGTAACCAGGCTTAAACCCACCAGATAGGGATCTCCATTTTAATACGTAATACTAAATCAAATCCATAAAGCAAATAGAACAAGCTTTTCTTATGCAACCGCCTTAAGGATATCCAATCAGCAAAAAATATATAAGGAAGGATCTTTTTCTATCTAGTCACACCCCTATCTAGCATCTTTCCTAAGGCTAATACAATATTAAAGTAGCTATATTCTATAATACTAATCATCCTAGGATTATATATAAATATTCTAATTCAATATACTCTAAGGTATCTAAGGT